>CABHPR010143191.1:0-11925 GCA_902168415.1 Peromyscus melanophrys
TTAATTCTTGGCAAATGGAATCTTACTCAGAAAGTCCTGTTCTACATCCATATCCTGTAGAGTGTTGCCTGTGTTTGCTTCTAGCAGTTTCAGTGTTTCAGGTTTCACATTTAGGCCTCCGCTCTACTTGAGATCAGTGATCCTCTTGTGCAAGATGATAGATATAAGTCTAATTTCATTCTTCCATATGTGGACATTCAGTTTTCTCAACACCATTTGTTGAAAAATGCCATCTTTTCTCCAGTGTATGCTTTTGGCATCATTGTCAGATATTAAATGGTTGTAGCTATTGGAACTTATGTTTGGATCTTGTTTTGTTCCGGTGGTCTATATATCTGTTGTGAGGCCTATACTATATTGTATTTATTATTATGGCTCTGTAATATATCTTGACATCTGGAATAGTAATTCCTCCAGTGCTTTTCTTTTTGCTTAGGATGGTTTTGGCTATCTGGTGTCTTTTGTGGTTCCGTATGAATTTTAGCATAGTTTTTCTATTTCTGTAAAGAATGAGATGGGAATTTTGATTGGGATTGTACTGCATGTGTAAATGGCTTTTGGCAAAATGGTCATTTCTACAATATTAATTCTACCTATCCATGGACATAGAATGTCTTTCCATTTTCTTTCCTCGGAGGTTGGAAATTTTCATTGTGAAGATCTTCAACTCACTGGTTAGATTTATTTGTAGATATTTTATTTTCTTTGAGGCTATTGTAGATGGCAGTGTGTCCATTACCTCCTTCTCTGTAGGCTTGTTGGTGGTGTATCGCAGCTTTATTTATCTATCAATCAGAGCAACACATATTCAGAGTGTACAGAGACATCCCACAGCACTTCCCCTTTTCTGTCTAATCAAATAGGAAACTTTTAACTTTAACATAGTAAAATTACATATAATAGAACAGTTATCAAGCAAGAATTACAGTTACAATATCTAGTCTATTTGTATTTGGCAACTTTAAAGAAAATATTCTATCATCTATCCTATATTTGTAAGTCTGAAGTTTCATATCTAATTTATCTTTTATCATAACCAATGAAAATTATAACTATCTAGTCTTCAATTACATCAAAGACCCCGGTAGGATACAATATTACCTGAGTAAATAGGAAGAATATTGCAAGCAACTTCCATAATTTTAGAAATGACAGAAACAGCTGGCTGCCTGGACAGTCACCCAAAGTTCCTCTGCAATGTTGGGGCATCCATCTTCAGCTTATAGGCCTAGAGTCTCTCAGTTGCTTCTCCCTGTATCCTGTGGAATGTCTGGCAGTCTCCTCTGTGAAACAGGAAACTGAAGGACCATTTTGCCTTGTTTTGGCAAAATTCAGTGGTCACTTTTCTATGGGTCCTGTATGTCCAGTTTATACAACATATTATCAAGCAGTCCAGGAAAGATCAGTGTCTTGCCAAATGGCTATTTTTGCCATTAAAGAAAGCAAACTCCATATGGAGTTTCTTCAATGCCCATCATCTTCTTTGAAGTAATTGGTGCTGCCAGGAGCGGACATGTCTCATTGTCCAGAAAAGTCTAAGTTTATAAACATTTTAAATGCCATATTCTGTAGGTCTTTGAACTGTTTGAAGATTATCTACCTAATTAAAATATATCTATGTATATTTAGAAAACTTAACTAACATGACCATAAGTTTGATTATCATAAATGATTAATTAGTCTGTATTTTCTAATTATTTATTACAATTTTAAATGAGTTGCATAAACATAATACCTTAAACAAGAGGAGAAATATATGTATATAGTATAACAAAATTAACTTTAAATTTGTATCAATAAATCAAAATCCATAACAATGTAAAACATTTCAAATAAGTTGTTGCTCTTTAAAAATAGATTCAATAATCTACTCTTTCATCCTATCATATCTATATCCCCTTTAATTCTTTAGAAAGAGATTGCATCTATGATCAACCCCCTTTAAATAAAAATAAACATTCATAAACAATATTTTGGTTATTTGGGCATAGCTTTTCATACTACTTTCTGCTTATTGGGGGCACTGGCAATCTTATGGGGATCCTGAGAAAATTAAGAATTATAGGTAAATCTTGGCTGTAGTTGTCTGTGAGGCTGTTATCATCTCAGCCAGTTGCCTTGAAATTATTTTGGATATTGGATCATCTGGGCCATGGCTGTCATTGGAAACCTTTCAGGGGGTCTTGGTTGATCAAACCATATTAGCCTGGAAGCAATCCACAGATTCTCATCTTCTGTGGAAACAAAAGCACAACCTCTTTCCAAAGCAATATATCCTTAAAGTTTGAAGTCATGATACCTTTAAAATACGAATACTGGTTTAACTTAGTAACCCCTACAATTAAATGTCTCTCTGTAGTTAAAAACTCTCAAAGACAAAATAATTCAGACTCTCTGTGTAATTTCCATCTTTATGTGGTTTATTATATTTTTGTATATTATTTTTTAAGACTTCATTTTATTTTTATGACTATATCTTTTTTTTTCTCTATCTCAAGCCTATGTATATTTTATAGACATTGTAAACCATTTAGAGTTTTATTCCATCTGAATCTGTCTTACTGTGCATTTATAATCCTTTTTTGGCCAGGAGAGATTTTAAACTGCTAAGCTGTGCAGTGACTTTGGCTGTTGACTGCCCCATTTGGTTTTTCAACATGGCGCAGGTACCATGAGTCATGCTTACCTCCCCAATTCTAGGAAGCAGTATTAAGTAGTGTGCCTGTGTTTTTTAACCTCGTGGCCATGATCCCAAGCCTGCCATTAGGCCAGTGCAGCTTTATTCATCAACCAATCAGAGCAACAAATATTCACAGCATACAGAAAGACATCCCACAGCAGTATATAGAAAAGTTATTGATTTGTACATGTTGATGATTCTGTATCCTGCTACATTCTGAAATTTGTTGATCATTTCTGATTTTTCTGGTACAATTTTTGGGATTTTGTCAGAATTTCTGCTAGAATATTATCTAATGTATACATACTATCATGTCTTTTGCAAATAGGGATAATTTGACTTCTTTTCCTATTTGTTTTCCTTTAATTTCTTTTTCTTGACTTGTTGCTCCAGCTAGTGTTTTGAGAATAATATTGAAAAGCAGGAGGGAAACTAGATATCCTGCTTCAGTCCTGACTTCAATGGGATTACTCAAGCTTTTCATCATTTAGGATGATGTTAGCTACTAGTTTCTCATATATAGGTTTTTTTTTTATGTTGAGGTATGTTCCCTCTAGTCCTACTTTCTTTAGGACGTTTACCATGCAGGCATGTTGGTATCAAAGGGTTTTCCTGCGTCTATTGAGATGGTCATGTAGTTTTTGTCTTCAAGTACACTGATGTTATTTATTACATTTACTGGCAGGTATATTTTGAACCAGTCCTGCATCTCTGTGATAAATCCAACATGATCATCATGGTTAATATTTTTGATGTATGCCTGTACTCTTTTTGCAAGTATTTTGTTGAGCATTATTGGTTCTATGTTCATATGTCTTAGACCAGAGTTTTGTGCACGTGTTGTGTCTTTACCTTGTTTGGGTGTTAGAGTGATCCTGACTCTGAGTGCTCTTTCCATTTCCTTCCTTTCTTTTTTCTTTTTCTAAAATAGTTTATGAAGAATTGTCTACAGATATTCTTTGAAATTCTGGCAGATTCGTGCTGTGAATACATCTGGTCCTGGACTTTTCTTAGCTGGAATGCTTTTCATTGCTATTTGATTCTCATTGTTTGCTAGGGTCTGTTTAGTTTTTTTTTTTTTACCTTCTTTGTATAATTTTGGTGGTTTGAAATCTGTTCACTATCCTCACTCCTTTTCAATCTAGATTGAATCTATAAATTCATCCATTTCTTTTGGTATTCCAGATTAATGTAGTACAGGGTTTTTAAATATTCCATTCTAATATTCTGAATTGAATTTGTGTCTGTGGTAATGTTTCCCTGTTCAATTCTGTTTCTTGCTAATTTGGGTCCTTTCTTTCTTTTGGTTAGTTAGGTCAAGGGTATCTCAATCTTATCTTCTAAAAGAACTAACTCTTAGATTTGTTAATTTTTTGTATTCTTTGTTTCCATTTCATTAATTTCTGCTCTGAGTTTTATTACTTATTGCTATCAAGCAGTTTTGGATTTGGTTTGCTCTTGATTTTCTTTTTCAAGTTGTTTAGTTGTATCGTTAAATCATTTATTTGTGCTCTTCCTAGCGTTTCCTTTATATTTGATTTTTGTTTTGTCTCTTGCAGTTTTTCATAAACTTTTTTTTGTTCTGTACTTAGTGTTTAAACTATGCTATGACCTAAGGATTTTCTTGTCTTGTCTGTTTGTTGACCTGTGTGCTTTTTGTGTCTGTATGGATATGTCTTTCTTTAGTTTGGAGTTTTCATCTATGATCTTGGTGTGAATCTGGTCCATTCCATTGACATGGTATTTCTTTCCCTCATTGATGCCTGTACTCTGAAGATTTGGCTGTTTCATGATGTTTCTACATAACCTGTGTGTGTGTGTGTGTGTGTGTGTGTGTGTGTGTGTGTGTGTGTGTTGTTGTTGTTGTTGTTGTTGTTGTTTTTAACACATTCCTTGCTTATTTGCTCTAGATCCTCTACTGTATCTTCAAGATGGAATGTATTATTTCATCTTCCGCTTGGTTCATTCTACTTGTAAGGATTTCCTTTGAATTGTCTATATGGGTTTCTGGGTTTTTCAATTCCACCTTCATTTCAGCTTGAGTTCTCCTCTATCTCCTTATTGAATTCCATTTTCAAGCCCTGGATTGCCTTCATCATTCATAGCAGTCCTATGTTTCTGCTTTCTTAGGCATCAGTTGGATGTTTATTATCTTTAAGTTCTTTCTCCCTAATTTCATTGAGCTGTTTCTTTAACTTCCTTGAATTCTTTGATAAAGTTTATGAGTATCTTTTAAATTCTGTGTTCTGGAATTCATATAGATACTTACCATTGGCAAACATTTCTACAGGACTGGCAGGTTTTAGAGAAAATATATTGGTTTCTTCTTTCATATTATTCTTATTTTTAATGAGATCTAAGCATGGGAACTTCTTTTGTTAGTTCTGTGTCTGACATGGAGAAAGCAGGGTGAGGCAGAAGAAGATAAACATGTAGATTAGTCCTAAGAAATTAGCCCAGGTCACTGGGCTGTGTGTGTGCAGGATGTGAATCCTGGTCCAAGTCTGGAGTATGGGAGTAGATCTGAATGTTAAGAAGGGTGAGTGAAGGTAAAGATTAGGCTAGACTCAGAGGAAGATATGAAGGATCTGACTGGGAGGAGAGGTGGGATGTGCTGTGGGAGGGTCCTATGGATCAGGGGCAGGCAGAGTGGGCCTTAGTGGAAGCCTAGAGGTTGGTTTTAGCACAGGGAATAGTTGAGAGACTAAGCTAGATAACTGGATATGGGACTCATCCTAGATATGGGGTTCAAGGAGGGGAGTATCAGATGGACTCATCAGACTATACCATGGAAAAAGATTTACTGTAATTAAAACACACACACACACACACACACACACACACACACACACACACACACATCTTGTGAAAAAAAACAAAACAGAATAACATTCAGAATAACATTCAACAATTCTATTTGTGAGCCTGGATTCAAAAAAATTGAAGACAATGTCTTGAAGAGCCAAGAGCCATGCCTATGTCCATGTCAATGATAGCATCATTCATAATTGACAAAAGTTAGAAGTTTACCTGTAATGTGGATAGACATGCATACAATTAGGCAGGAAATTTTTTTTTTTTTTTTTTTGGTTTTTTCGAGACAGGGTTTCTCTGTGTAGCTTTGTGCCTTTCCTGGAGCTCACTTGGTAGCCCAGGCTGGCCTCGAACTCACAGAGATCCGCCTGCCTCTGCCTCCCGAGTGCTGGGATTAAAGGCGTGCGCCACCAACGCCCGGCTTAGGCAGGAAATTTTGACATGAGCTACAACATGGGAGAAATTTGAGGACACTGTGTTAACTGAAGTAAATCAGCCAGAAAGAACAACTGTTGAGTGATTCCACTTATGTGAGGCACCTGAAAAAGTCCAGTTTATAGAACAGAAGATAGATTGCTAATCACCAGTGACCAGGGCAGGAGGAGGGGGGAGTTGGTGTTTAACAGAGTTTAAGTTTTACAAGATAAAAATGTTCTAGAAAGAGATTGATGGTAAGCACTGTATCCATGAGGATACAACAAATGCTTCAAAGTATATGCTTAAAAAATGGCTGCAACTGCAAATTCACATTGTACATACTCTCACACTATAAAACGCCAGGATAAACATGCTACACATCTTATGAAAAGATAAAGCTTGTGACCTGCCAAACCCTTCCCTTCCTATGCCATGGTGTGGTTGCTCCATGGTGGAAAATACAGAGACCAGGTAACTATTTGTTGGATAGCAGTAAGACACATGTCAGGTGAAGTACTCCACTCCCGTGTCTGGCTGCTGAGAAGCCTATCAGGATGTTTTGACTTATTACCCTAAGCCTTCATCAGCTGATGAAACTAATTTTTTTTCATCAGCTGATTAAGATTCAAGATAATGAGTCAAAACATGCCAGTAGTAATTCCCAACAGCACTGAAGACAGGATGTTATCTTTTCCAGGCACATGCAGGAAGACAGGAAGTGAACCAGCTCTGCCTCCTTTCAGAAAGCAAAGTTCTTGTCGCTAAAGCAAGGAACAATTACCACATGTGTCTAAGGAAGACTTATATAAAGTTAGTTGGCCCAGTGAATGGAATTGATGGCTAATAATTTTATTTTTAAAAAAGCAAAGGGCTGAAATTAATTCATGAACAAATACAAGCAGATGCAAGAAGGTTAAAAAAAATCACATGGGGAATTGCCATGCACAAATCTGAGCAGATTCTAGGAAAATAAAAGTTCCAAATACTCTGTGAGCTTCCTCTTAAATCAACAATGTGCCTCAGAATGTTTTTGATGGCAGCTGTAGCTAAGCTGAAAGTTCCAGAAATTTTCCACAACTATTCTGCATTCTCTAGGCTTCTTGTCTGATGGTGGAATATTGAGTTTTACCAACAAAACCATTTGATTGAATACTCTACCCCTTAAAATCAGATATATATGTATTTTAAATTCCATCAGGCCTCCATCGGGAAAGTACCTAATATTTGGAATGTATTGCTTAATGTGCTAACTGATCTTATTTGGGTGTGGGGCTCACTGTCAGGGAGACCAAAAGCAGAGTGACAGTTATTGCTACTGAAAGCATTCTGTAGCATGTGAGCAGAATGGCTGATGCACCTGGAGACAGGGGAGTTAAATATTTCCTCAATCAGCACTCCAAAGCCTGAGGAAAATTGGACATAAAATCGTCTACATATCTGCCTCCATTTATCTCCTTCCGTAGTTTGAAGTAAATCAACTTATAAGATCTGCTATGAAAAGTGTCCCTCTAAAAATACAATCGATGCTAAAACATGGCAAGAGATGGTCTCTGTGGCAGATGGGAAGCTTAGAGTTTGCACCCCTACAAACAATTGTTGTGATCTTATTGTCTTTGAATTGCCACACCTGAGCATGCAATGCTTTTGAATACAAGAAGATAATAGCAAAGACTCCTCCCATCTACCCTTATAGCTCTGTTGATCACCAAGGGCTGTGAAAGCTGAAGCAGTGGTGGAGCCTTTGTCTGAAGTTTTAGGAAAGGGGAAAGGCTGGTACTAAAGAAAAGAAAATAGTCTCTTCTCATCCTTGCTAGATTTTCCTTTCTTCCCCTGACTGCTGTGTCTCCACCATTCAGTGCCCATCACTCTCGGAAATTACCGTCAACAACTAATTAGAAAAACATCATCACTGGTTCGTAACATTCTACTTAGAGATAGTACTTCTTAGAGAGCAACACGCATGCATGCACACACACACATACACGCATGCACAAACTCACATGCATGTGCACACATACATGTACACTGGTAGAGAAGGTCTTAATTGACGCAAGGTTTACTGTGTAAAGCAAAATTTTCTTGAGATGCGCTGCCTTCCTATGCTAAGAAGGAGGCCTTTAGAGTTTTATGGGCTCTTCTACTCATTGGGAGCATACATTTACTAACTGTATAATTGGTGGCACAGTTCTTCCATCCTAAGTATTGTTATCAGTTAATTAAACTTGAAATGCAGCTTTGTTCCATGACATGTTTTGTCAGATTGTTTGCCTTATTTATTTATCATCATAAAATTCTACTTGGTGAGTGGCAGCTTCTCAGCCCTCCAATAATAATATAAATCAAAACATAAGATTTTAGTCTTCATGCAATTTCCTTTTGGTCTGAAAATATGAAACCAGATGTTTTTGGCATGCTAAAGATGCTTTTCATCTTTTTTTAGATTCTTGCAGTGCAGTCAAAGTAAATGCATTTTTAAAACCAACTTATGAAAGTTAAATTCCCTTTGTTCATCTGCGCGTAGTCTGGTTTGCATTGAGGCAGTGGCGTTGAGAGACCTTTCAGATAACATATTGAATATTCTGGAGGAATTACACATGTGGGGCTAAAAGCTCAAAGGGCAACAGAAATTATATTAATAGCAGATCAGCAGCCCATGAACCGTGATTCACTAGAGGGTCTTCCCAAGCAGCATTCCTGAAAGTGGAGATTCAAGTTAGACAGCAGCCAACATGATCTTGACTATCTAGCCATTATCTGGGTGGTGTGCCTAATTTGTTCACATAGTTATCACATACTTGAACCAGTTTGAAGACCAGGGGCCCAGGAAAACACAGCCATTGGAATTTCCTGCGACAGTGAATCTCATTTCGGTAGATATTACCATCTATCTCAGCCTAAGGCTATCGCTAAAACGTCTAAACACTCCCAGATGGAACCTTCTCCACTGATATTAAAGGGATTTGATGTTACTGGAGAGACCTGGGGTCAGTGAATAGAGTGGCACAGGGGATAATCTCATTTGTATACAGCCTCAGATGGCCATGACGTCCTTGGGCTATTTTGTGGTTTGGGTATGGAACTCTTTGGACAGCCTGAAATACTTTGGGATCTTGGTGGGGTGGTGGGTGGAATTATTTATAATGAAGTTCGCTATCTCAGCTTTGATGTGGTTGCCCCATCCTTAGCCCTCAACTTCACTGCATAAATTCCACAGCCAGCACACGAGACACATCTACCTGCTCACCACTAACAGACCTGACAGTCTCTGCTCAGCAAGAGTGGACTTCCCTCGGCTCTTGCTCTGATTCCAAGCAAGCGATCCCAAAGGCGTCTTCCAAATACGCAGTCTTCATGAATTTCCTTGTCACCAATTTTCAATTGACTTGTGTCCCTGCCATTCCACTAAACTTTATGTATGTAAATCTCCAGTGGCCCCTCCCAGACAAAAAAAATGCATTCTTCAATCTTCATTATAGCTGATGACTTGGCCTCTTCCTCTCTCTGCTCTCAGTAAAGTGACTGTTTTTTTGTTTGTTTGTTTGTTTTTACTCCCATTGAGTAGTTGTGGTTTTTTTCTTTTCTTTTTTTTTTTTAATTTTTCTGTCACCTTGCCCTTCTTTCCCAGTTTTTCCTGTCCCCAAACCTTTTCTTCTGCCTGATGGTAAATGTTGTACTCTGCAAGCCTTCTCTTTTGAGAGCTCCCATTTTCATTGTCCATAATTTTCTAGGTGTGACAGAGACTGTCCATCTTTTACACATAATTACACATAATTCTACTTTACTCCTCTGCAGAAGAATCCAGCACCTATCAACCTAGTAGGAACCGCCACTGAAAAGTCTGAGACACCTCAAAGTATACAAAAATAAACAGACCCCCCCATTATCATTTTCCTAAAGAGTCAAAACTAATTAATATCACTCAGATGTCTAAGCCGGCAATCTGTTGGCTGTCTATGATTGCATCAAAGATTACTCCCACATGCATCTGCCCCGAGCCCTCAAATTCTACCTTTGAACTACTTTTAATATCCTAAAAAGAAAATTCAGTGTCTGAAGATACAGAGAATATTTACTTCCCTGGATTTGATTGCCAATTACATTTGGATGGAGATCCTCATCATCCCAGTCACATAACACAAACCACCATTGTCTCCCATGTCTGATTTTGAGGGATGTGAGAAAACGGGAGAGACGAGGTGGAAAAAATGGAGGAGGGGAAATTGCAAAGGGAAAAAATGCAGGGCACAAAGAAAAGTGGCCTTTCTCCAAGTCAACTTCTCCTGCCTTCTTACATCAATGGGTGGTGCTAAAATTCATCTGGTGTCTGGAGTTCGAAATTCAGTTTTGGGTTTTTAAAGGTTTTTTGGTTTGTATTTTAGTTCCATTTCTAGGTTCTCAGATCCAATAAGATAAAATAGATAGATAGATAGATAGATAGATAGATAGATAGATAGATAGATAAACAAACAAACAAACAAACAAACAAACAAATACACTGTGGTTTCCACCCCCACAGACATTCACATCACAATCAGCCCGGCGCAGGTTCTTCTTTCTCACAGCTACTGCTCCTCCTTCCAGTGCCCCTGCTGCTCCTGGTTCCTGCACCACTCCTTCCTGTCACGATAACGTCTGCTTCTCACCAAGAAGGACAGAGTCCCAGCATGCTTTGCTACTTACCTCACCTGTGTTCCTAAAGCACTGCTCAAGGTCCCTCCTTCTCTCGGCAGACACTCCTTCCTCCCTCCCTCCCTTCCATCCCTTCCTTATTCTCTCCCTTTTCTCTTCCTTCCTTTCTCCCCCCTTCCCTTCTTCCCTTCCTCTTCCATCTTTCTCTCCTTCCCTTCCCTGTTTCTTTCATTCTCTCTCTCTTTCCCTTCCCTCTTTCTTTTTCTCTCCTTCTTTCTTTGTTCTTTTTCTGCTATCTTTCCTTGCTTCCTTTCCCTTCTTTCTCTTTCTTTCTGTGCTCAGGACTGAACTCAGAGGCCCTAACACTTAGCTGTACTCCTATACAGCTAATGCTTTCCTAATGCCCTCCTTCCTGTCACACTCCACCACCTGCTGGTGTGCAAAGCTTGGTAACTCAGCTACAGCATGTTATCTCCCACTTCCCAGGTAGGACTAGTCAACTCTTGCTATCCTTTATTACCCCTTCAGTGATTTTGTCATCTTCTTGCCTCATGTGGCTATGTATAATATATTTGTATACAATCTCAAAAACTGGACTTGAACTTCTAAAATTCCAGAATTGTTTCTGGCTGTGCTTCCTGCTCTTACTTTTGGTACAAGTTTGAGACACTTAGGAAGTTAATGTACACAGTTGGGGTTCTGCTCCTGAGCCTGGCACTCTGAATGGCAGGCCCATAAAGCATGGTCATCGGGCATCTATTAGCAATTGCAGGGAAGGACCCCTACAGCAGAGTAGATGACAAGGCTCTTATCTGTCCAACCACTAGGAAAGAAGTTCAAAGGCTTTGACCCACTTCATCTTCAGATTCAACTTCTACAATTTTCATGAGTCGGGTGAGACTGAATGCTCTCATAGCAAAGCAACTGAATCAATTTTATTCATCACAGATAGGAGTCAAAAAAAAAACCCAGCAGAAACCTGGGGTTCCTGTCAAGCCACACACCCAGAATTCAGGAAGCTATTCGGAGATAGTAAAATCTTGTCTGTGCATGTCCATGTTACACATCAGCTGAGTGTCCTCAAATGCACTCCACTTGGGTTTCTCACTCTGGACTAAGTGAGAATGCTGGACTAAAGGGTAACATATTGATCTGGGAGGAATGGGAATGGAACTTAGATTATTATACAGTCCCTTCATTTATCGGGGCTTTGGCATGCCCAGCACACTTTCCGGGAGTTCTAAGGACCATACATAAGTGCATGCACCTGCTATCCCAGATACCCACCAAGCTAAGGTCAGAGGATGGTGAGTTAGGGATCAGCCTAGGTGGCATAGTGAGGGGAAGAAAGAAAGAAAGAAAGAAAGAAAGAAAGAAAGAAAGAA
>CABHPR010143191.1:12025-35220 GCA_902168415.1 Peromyscus melanophrys
AGAGAGACAAAGGAAAAAAGAGGGAAAGAGAAAAGAGAAGGGAAGGGAGGAAAGGAGAGGAGACAAGAGGGGAGGGGAGGAGAGAGAAGAGGAGAGGAGACAAGAGGGGAGGGGAGATGAGAGGGGAGGGGAGAGGAGAGGAGAGGAGAGGAGAGGAGAGGAGAGGAGAGGAGAGGAGAGGAGAGGAGAGGAGAAGAGATGGAGGTCAAAATGGAATCTACACTGTGGGGTATTTCCATCCACCACTATTAACCAGTAGACCTTTGTTTCTATTGTACATTTTGCAAAATGATAAACAAATATGGCATCTCCAGAAGCAATGGTGAAAAGAAAAATGGAGAACAGTAGCATTGCATCTTTAGTAGTGCCTAATATAGGCTGGGGGATGGCTCAGAAGGTTTTAGATTGCGGAAGACCCAAGTTCAATTCACAGCACCACCAATATTAGGTGGCTCACAACTGCCAGTAATTGAGGTCAAGGGGATCTAGCACCTCCAGTGTCTGTAGGTACCTGCACTTATAAGCATATACCCTCAGACAGAAGCGCGTGCACATGCACACACACACAATTAAAAGTAACATAAAACACCGCCTTATGTACAACAAGTACTTAAATATGTGTGTCTTACCCTCAACTCATCAATAAAAATGCTTATTAAATGGACAAATGATTAGAAAAGTTCAGGAAGATATTAGGATTGACCAGATCCATGAAGGTGAGGACACTTCCAGATTATTTGCAATTTTTGCTTTCTCCATTCACTAGACATAGTGTCAAACTCAGAAGAATTCCATACACACACAGTGGAACATTAAATCAGAAAGATAAGATACCTACAGATTCACATCCAAAGAGGGAAGAACATAAATAGACATGAAGGGAAAGAATCATTCAAGGTAGAGAGAACAAGGGACCAGTCGGGGAGGAAAGAGAGCTGGGAAGAGCTGGAGGGTTGGAAAGTAGATATGAGCTTGAAAGGCCGATGACGGGGCTGCTGAGCCACTAATCGTGGTTTTTGTGAAGTACAAGACAGAGGCAATGGACTAATGCAAGAGCTAAAGTGAGACAGCTATGTTCTCCCCATCATTTTGTTTGCCCCTCTCCTTGTCTGCCACTGTTTGAGTCACGCTGTCTCTCTGAAGGTTCCACTGTGCATCCATGATCCTAACACATAACTCAGGGATGATCGCACCTCTTTGTAGATATACTTAGTCTTCTGCTTCCTTGAACTCCCCCTAAGCTCCCATTCCTCCAAGACTTAATCTTTCCCCAGCAATGAGGTCAACTCTGAGAGCAGCCAAGGCAGTGTAAGAACTAATTTAAGAAAGTAACTAAAGGAACTTTTTCTTCCAGTAAAACTACTTCACTGTCCACCTACTATGTGTGGGCAAACAGAAGTGTAGTTCCTATTGAATGAACTATGTAGTATGTTTTGAGCTGAATTTATAAATTTGTATCATGATAATGGGCACTCAGGAAATCTTTGGTCCTCATCATACCTCTATGGGATGTCATGTTTTCTTTTCTTGGGAAGCAGATGAATGAGCAGGCTTGGGAGCTCTTTGTTAACCTGAGGAAACAGGAACCTAAGACCCACGCTAAGTCTTTCCTTTTTGCTCCTATACCTCCCTCAAGAGGCCTTGCTCTGCTCTGTAGAAAGCCTGACTGACAACTGAAATTAGGCTTCCCAGGGTTTCTTGCTCGTCGCTTTCTGGTGGGCTCAGCCAGTGCCATCACTGGTAGTTGGTTTAAGGGAGTGGAAAAGGAGAGAACCTACATAATTTCCACCACGTTGTGTTTTCACATTGATGACAGTGGAGTTGTTTGTTTGTTTGTTTGTTTGTTAAGTCTATTCCAACAAAGCAGACCTTTCTCAAAGACTCTAGCTCTGGAGACCTAATACATATGTATGCCTGCACTTTCCCCTCCAGACTCTAGACAGCTGCAGTTAATATGGGGTCACTTCAATACCCATTCTCCATGTATTGACTTGATAAACCATGAAGCTGTGAGCTCCTTTCCTGCCTGACCCCTGCTGACACAGTCATGGAGATAGGTAACCATTTGATGACCTTGTTGGTACTATAAAGGGTCACCAGTTTTGCTACAAGCTTCTCAGAAGCTGTTTTTATTCTGGGTAGGCTAAAGTTTAAAATTGGCTTCACTTTTCAGCCTCCTCTCTGCTTGATGGTCTCTTTGCCAAAGTCCTGCTGAGGTGTGCCACTAAGTGAGGTTGAGCAAGAGCCCAAAGTAAGCAGCCTTCCTAGAGCCTTGACTGGTGAGGGACCCTTCTGGAAGTAGATTCTTTGTGACAAAATACAATGTTGGATCAGATCATCTTTTGACAAAACAATGCCATCTGCTGATCATGCAGTGTTTCTCTAGAGGGTTGGTGAGGGCAGGCTCGGGTTCTGTCATACCCTACACAACTTCCAGCAAAAACACAAACATCCAAAAAGACGTCAGGCCTGTGGAATCCCTAGATATCAAAATCCAGATTCCTGAAGGAAGCAGGTCTGTGTTGGTTATTATTTATGAATCATACAGTCTTTTCAAATAGTTCAATGACTGGTGTTCAGTTTTTCCTAAACCCCATCAATTTTCAGTTCAGCTCAGACTTAATTTCTCTAAACCTAAATTTGACCATTTCCCATCTTTAAAATCTTTATTGGATTTTGATTGCTTTAAGGATGAAAACTAAATATTTTAGTATGATGTCATACCTGGTATGTGATTCAGATGCGTCCCTCTCTCCATTCCCGTAGTCTCTTGCCTGCCACTTGGGCCTACCACAATTCTATCTGGCTGCTTGCCATTCCCTAAATCTACAGCACTCTCTTAAGTGCTATCATTTTGCATTTGTATATAATAATCTCCTCTCTTCTCTTTTTCCCTGATTCATTCTTTTCAATCTTCTCGGACTCAACAGAAATCTCATGTGAAATCTGTTCTACTATCTTCTGTCCTTTGCTTTGTCTGACTTCTCAGTACCTGCTGGGTACCCTTCACTTTACATAGCCATGTAATCTGTCAGCATTACTTCAGCTCACTGGCTTCCCCAGCACACAAACCTCTCACATACTGGAATATCCTCCCCTCTAATGTTTCTTCACCCATATCAGCATCTAATACTGAGCTCCCAATAGATCAGGTACTCAATAGCTTCTCTCACCATGGCTGAATAAGTGTGCCATAAGCACTCTGCCTTCTTATCAACTCCCAGGGTTTTCAGCCATTTTAAATTGTAACTATATGAATGCTACATTATATTTATCATGGTTTTGATCCTCACTTTTCTGGAAACTAAGATATTAAATATCTTTCACATATAGTTTCCACTTACATAGCCTGGTTGGTTGAGAGTTTATTCAGATCTTATGTCTATTTTAATTTTTAAATTATCATTGATTTGTAAGAGTTTTAATTAGCATAACTTGGATAATTTGATGAGACAGTTACTGGTGCATGGTGAGTTGACTTAAAGAACTCTGGGCACGTTGTCTCTGGAAATGGCTTTTACTCTCTTTACAGTGAGAAAATAAATCACTATTTTGAGTTATATAAACCATTGACTTTCCTATATTGTATAGAAGAGAAATTTCAAATAATAACTGACCAGAAATATCATTTGCATGAGGTGCACATTTATAATATGCCTTTGATAAACACATGGGTTTGTTCTTCAAGAAGGATCAAAGTGTAAAGAACACAGAATAACACAACTTCATAAAAAGGAATTCATTTTAACAAGAAATGTTTCTCTCCCATTTTAGTAAAATACACAGTGGGAATGGACTTGACTGACACTAACCATTTTCAGCTAAAGGAATTTGGATCTAAGTTATTTTTTATAGGAAATAGGTTTGTTTATCACAGGTCCTGAACATCCCATCCAGATAACTGAATTGCTTCTTAATGTTTGATCATTGCCAGAACAAGCACATTTCCGGATTTATTTATTTTTTTCCCAAAAGGTTGAGTAAGACATAACAAACACTTCCTGCCACAGGCAGGGCTTAGTGGTAGGTCGGATACCTGGCTTATATAAATCTTAGTGCTGAGTGTTTATGACATTTCAACTTAGAGGTTCACTCAGTTTGATGATTGAGGCAGCAGGCAATTATGACATTAAACAGCTCACAGACCTTCACCCAGAACCCAAATGATTTAATTTTTTTTCCCCATGGCTAACTCTGCCTCTCCCAATGTGCACAGACCAGCGTAGAATTTAAAGCCCTCACCCATACTAATTGCCCCTGCTCTGTGGCAAGCACCACTGACCATCTTGTAGAGTGCCAAATGTCTTCAGTTATTAAAAATTATCAATATAAAGTAATGGAAAGTATTCCAGATTTAAGCTGGTGGTACATTCAGCCACACATGCCCTAGTGGAGCATAAAATAAGGAATATCACTACTGTTAGTACTGAACTATTGTATGGAAGGCTACACTTGGAAAGAAATCACATTGTACTCATTCACTCAATTATTTCCACTTGTAAAGACAAGGCTCTTTCCAAAGACACCTTTCCTTTTTCAGATGTAGACACTATCTTGTATTTCAATATGTACCACTCATTAGAATGATTAAAAGAGAGAAAGTAAATAAAATAAAAGCCACATAGAATTTTACTTAGTGATACATATATTTGTATCCAACCAGTTTCTGAAGCCTTGACTCCCTAACAATAGAATCATTTCTTAAGACATCGAATACTTACATTGAGTATGGTAGCACACAGTTGTAATCCCAGAATTAAGTAAGCTGAGCTGAGGCAGGAGGATCTTGAATGAGAGACTAGCATGTGCTACACAGCAGGTTTTAAGTCAACTTAAACTACATAGTGATGGATAGCTGTTTCCCAGAAAGGGATAGGAAAGAGAGAGAAAAGAAGAGGGAGAAAGAAGGAGTGATGGAGGGGACTAGGAAAAGGAGGGAGAGAAAATAGATTGTTCTTTCTATAGGTATGCTTTCTTTAAAGAATTCCGATGGTTGGTCTGCCAGTGCACTAATGTACAATAGGCTGGCCTTTCTCCAGGTCCTATTCTGTTTTATCCCTGCTAAGAAAAAGTGATCCACTTACAACAATGTAGCACGAATCTTAACAGGTCTTATTAATAAAATCAAACCCAGGAGCCAGGTATTGGGGTGAACGCTGGAAGATCAGAGAGACAGAACAAGCCACAGCTACCTCACCTTGCCAATTCCTCAGCTGATCCTGTTTCCTCAGCCTGGAAGCCTCTGAGTCCTCATCCAGAATAGATCTCAGCTGAACTGTGCTCAAAAGCCTAAAAGCTTAACTAGGTTCTAGTTCCTCGTCCTCACGCCTTAAATACCTTTCTGCTTTCTGACATCACTTCCTGGGATTAAAGGCTTGTATTACCATGCCTGGCTGTTTCCAGTGTGGCTTTAAACTCACAGAGATCCAGATGTATTTCTGCCTCTGGAATGCTAGGATTAAAGGCCTGTGTGCCACCATTTTCTGGCCTCTATATCTAGTGGCTGTTCTGTTCTCTGACCCCAGATAAGTTTATTAAGGTGCACAATATTTTGGGGAACACAATACCACCACATAACTCAGTTTGCACTGCTATCTTTGTTTAATCCTTTGAGTAAAACATAGCAGTCCATGTGGCTCTGCTAGCAGAAGCCACTTTATTTTCTTGGAAAGTGTCTTAGCACCACCATATCTTTCTCATCACTCAGGATAGGTATTTCTTCCATCTGTCATAATGATAGCCAGTGGTAATTCAGTGACGCTTGAAAATATCCTCTCCCAACTCCCCTTCCACATCCTTCCTTGATGTTGGTTATTTCTTGAGCCTGTACTATGTACTGGGCCCACAATGACAGAACCACCCACATAATCAAGCAAGGTAAAATTCACAATTGCCAGTCTTACATAGAGATAAATATCTAGTAATTTGCTCATTTTATTCCAAACTTTATGATAGCTATTTTCCATTTAAGAATTTAATCAGGCTAGGACTGATGCTTGTGTCTATAACCCTGGCACTTGGAGTCTGAAGCAAGAAATCTGCTAAGAATTTGAGATCACCCTGGTCTACATAGTGAGTTCTAGGCCAGTCTTGAGTACACTGAGGTCCTGCCCCAAGTAACTTCATCTGCTGTGACCTGAAGCCTATTCAGTGTTCCCTGGGCACTCACAGAGTGTGTGGTGTCCTAGCACCCAAGAGTAAGATGGTATCATCTGATAACAGAATAGCTGGAGTCAGATCAATGCCACTGGTCAAACGAGAACCTCCACTGGGTTCCTAACCCAGTGGCCTCAGTCTCGTCTCTCATCCATGTTCCCATGAGAGTTCGCTCTTCTCCTTTCTCATTAAACGCCCCTGCTATCTTGGTCTGATTCTTTGCTTTCTGTTTATCTGAGTGCCTCTGTGTACTCCAATGATACTTCTCAATTTGTAGAAGAAAAAAAAAGGGACAATAAATGCCCAAGAAATGAATGAGTAAGTGGCCAGGTGGCTGGGTGTCAGGAAGTCAGGGGCTGAGAGGACACAGACAGCTCACTTTTCATGATGCTCCAAACTGGAATTTAAGCCAATGACAAAAGGAAAAGAAATGCAAGGTTAAACTTGAAAGCCACATGTTTCATGGAAGGGTGGGTGTAGGGATCAGTATGACTATGGAAGCTTATCCATTACTCTATTTGGGCTTCTAACTTACTCAAAGTGCCACATTTCCTGCACAGTTGTATCCTCCTTTGATGCCATGAAGCATAGACCTGCCATTTTTCATTTGGTCTTCTACCACCACTGCACCTACCATATCTCAGCCAACCCCGTTCTCACAGAAGTTTGTCAATACCATTCTCCACCAGGCACCACGCTGTTTCATCTGCTCAGGTCTTCTCCCTTCTTAGACATCCTTGGTTCCTCTGGTCACTGGCTACACAATGTGGTAGTAATGGCACCACCAAAGGGGGACATGATGTAGCTCCGTTGCTGAATCTCCCAGTCAACAAGCTAAGGGCTTTCACCAACCACTGCACTTAATTTCTTTAACGGTATTTTAAAATTTGAAATTTCTAAAGGTTCATAGTTGTGTGCATTTCTTTCCCTATTCTTGACTGAACTGTGCTGACACTTCCTATAGGAAGATTCTTCTGACTTGGGAGGCCCTGAGAAGTGTGTGTTTCACTGTCTGACTTGCTTCTGTCTATCTTGGGATTTCCAACAACACTCTAGGCTCCATGAGAATGGGACTCTGTGTTACTATTATAATCCTACAGTCAAGAGCAGTGTGTGAGGTGTCATAGAGATTTGATAGATGAATGTTTTGTTTTTGGATGTGTATTGGGATGGCTCCTTCTCTACATGGAATCTACCTGGATGAAATACCTAGCACAAAGGTCTCACCCTGGAGGTACTTCTCACTTGTTTCCATGCAACCTACTCCAAGTCAGAGTTAAACCACCAACTTGAGTTTCTGCCTGTGCTTCCAGATGACAGATGGTGCTGATGAAATGTCCTCCTTAAGCCACCTTCTTGATCCAGACCTTCACACAGCAGGTGCACGGCAGAGTGACTAATTGCAAAGCTTGAGAGCCACACTGTTCTAGGACATACCCCAGCCCTGCAACGTAGGCTCTGTGGGATTGGGAAACTCATTCACCCCTCAGAACCTCTAAATCATTGATACAGTGGGTATTCCAAGGAACCCTCCACTCATGGAAGATAGGAAGACTAGTTGAACTGTTGCATGCCAAGTATACATAGGCCCTCTATAATAACATGTAGTGTACTCATGGCAATAATATATCTCATTATATGCACTATCAGTGTCCCAAAATGTCACTAAATATACTGAATCAGTAAATACTGAAGCATTGTCCGTGAGCAAACACGTGGTTACATATCTGCCACATCTTTACGTAGCTTCGGGGATTGATTTAACTGGGGAGGCAAAGGGCTGAAGGAAGGACAGATACATGGACACAAGTACAGAAAAGCTGGAGTGGGGTGAGCTAAGGCCTCAGATGGAGAAGCCTCAACACCCCAGAAGTTCAGCATGTTTATTATATAGAGTGGAACAGCAAGTGGGGTTATTGCATACAGCTGAACAAGGAGGCAGGTTTGGCTAATTTTATTTGGAACAGTCTCTGTAGGGAAGCAGTCTTTGGGCCTTAAACAAAGCAGGAAGCTTCAGTGGACGTTTTCTGTGTAGACTGTCAACATTCACGCTTGTACCTGAGGGAGGCTTTGCCATCCTTCTGAGCCTTGCCCAGGGGGGCTCCTGTGGGACTGAAGCATTAGTCCATGTCAAGAAGCAATGCATAGTCATTCAAGACATCAGTTACCTGGGAGACTCTGGTTGCATTTTCATGAATCAATCAGTGCTAACTTGGTTTTGTGTGACTCTGAAGAGACAGCCTATTTAGTATATATTGTTGGCTCCTTTACTTTGAACTCATAGCCAACATCATAACCCATGCTAAAAAGTCTCACTTATGCATACATTTACCACATCACAGCCTTCTTGTGCCTGGGGACACCAGCCAGCACTTTAGCCCAACTCTTGAGGATCACTGTAAACAATGATACCACCAACTAAATTCTACAAAATTAGAAAAACTTGTCACTGAACAGACTATGGGAAGGGCACTTGTCGACAGTCTGAAAGCTGAAACAAGAAGTGCGTGCCCAGCCTCAGCTGAGCACTAACACATTATTTGAATGGTTCAAAATTTTTGCCACTCTGTGTATGTCTAACAAGTGGCCACAGATGCTCAGGAGGTATTGACTTAGGAGTTACAAATCAATTTTAGCAAATAAAACAATTCACAAATATGGAATTTCTAAATAATGATTGTTGGTTCATCCACTTGCACCTACTCATACATACCTACTCATGCACACAACAGGCATACACACACACACACACACACACACACACACACACACACACACACACAGGCATCCACTGCCCCAGGGAGAGAGTCTTCTGTATGAGTCATTTCCTTTATTGACTTCATCACTTCTTGGAGCAATGGTTCTACCAAACAGTCTCTTTTCTCAATCACCACACACTTCCATTGGTGAACATTCTCAATCTTTTCACGTGTAATGAAACAAAAATGAGAGAGAGAAACTTTGCTTGTGAAAGCTCTTGACCCTGCATCACTCCCAGCAGAGAGCTGGTCACTCTCTTCCCCTAGGTACAGAAATTCATCATCAGACCACTGTCCTCTTACTAACCCTGGTCCTTCACCTCCCATAGTGCTCCAAACCATCACTGAACGGCTTGTATGGCCACCACACTACCAACACTTCTCTTCTTGACACCACTCCCTCACTGCCAATTTCAGTTGACACCTCCTCAGTGTGACCTTTCTTGCCACATCCTCCATTTGACTGCACCACATTAGAGCCGTGTGGCTTCCCTCAGATTTCACCCAGGTTTCTCCCCTTGCCTTTTAGAAGTCCTAAATTGATGTTGGCCCATTACCTCATGGCATAAACATTCCCCATTGCCTCTGAGACCGGGTGATGCCCCCTTTGGTGCAATCCCAGTTCAGCCCCACACTGATAGCTCACCACAACCTCATTCGGAGTTTTCCCCTTGCCTGCATGGTTTTTTCCCTTCTCCGATCCCTCACCACTGGCCCAATATCTAAGTATGATTCGGTTCAATGCCTTATATAATGCGAAGTCTATTTTGATGGTGAGACAGCACATTTCAGTAGATGATATTAATAATTCTGCTACTTATACCTCCAGTCCAAATCAAGCAGGGAGACACAGATCATAGAACACAAGGACAGGGTATCAGCAATATGGGGGTCATCAGGAGCAGTGTGGCAAAAGGCATGCAGCTGACATTCTAGGCAGCTGGTGGACTCTTGAATATGCAATATCCTCATATCTGCTGGCTTCATATCCACAGAGTCAATCACTCAAGGACTGGAATACTTTTAAATGCATCTGTGATGAAAATATACAAACTTTTTTTTTTCTCTCATTATTCCAGAAACAATACAACCTGAGAATGACTTACAAAGCATTAATACAGTCTTGGGTATTGTAAGTGATCTGAAGATAATTGAGGCAGATGAGGCAATGTGCACTGTGGTACAACACAGACAAGGATATCCTTAGATTTAGGTACATGAACAGGGTACGGGAAACAGTCTTCTCATGGACATAATAAGGGACCAGCACATTTTCTCAGCCTCCTGGGATTGGCATTGTCTCTAGTTGATTGGAACTTGGAGTTTGAGAGATTAAAGAGGCTGCATAATGGTTAAGGAGAATGAGAGACCAACAGGATATTACCATGAATGGTGGACTTTGTCAGCTGCTCAAGAACACAAAGTAACCTGCCTCCATTAGACTGCCCTCAAAACTGGTGAAGTAGCATTTCAAAAACTATTAGCTATTAGCACCACCAGCTTCATCGGTGAGACCAAGAACTACCCAAGATTCACCATCCCCTACTTAGACAGTCTTGACACTTACCCCCTTAGGTGCTTAGGAGTTGTTTGGTTGACAGATGAAATGGCAGGGGCGATGTTAGGTTCTTTGTAAGATGAAACCCAGCACAAAAAAGTGCTTAAGAAAGGTTTTGTTCTTTTATCAAATTCAGAAAAAAAATTTGAGAATTTATAGTTTATCACCTGGATTTCAAAAAAAGCAGCATCTATGTTTGAAATCACGCTCCTTCAAAAAAAAAGTCAAAGTACAGAAAATATAAAAAGTGAGCCATCTAAAGCAAAATGGAGTGCCTAAATGAAGGGAGTATTAAGTTACTATGGGAAAAAATTAATTCATTTGAGGAAAAATGAGATGAGTATAACAGAGATTAATTAAAATTTAGTTTATCAGATTTTTCTCGGGAGATCGGCAATTTAGTCAAAGGGAAATCTTATTTAAGTGCATAAGTACATTTCAGCTTATACGTGTGGTGCACAATAAAGTGGAAACAGAGAATGCCAGTGTTTCCTGAGTAATTAACCACATCCAAATTTGATGTACATGAAAATTCTAAACTGAGTCAACAGCTTTCTCCAGATGATGCATTTCTCAGAAACCACAGACAGGAGGCCATCGTTGGCTTTCCTGTCCATAAAACTGACAGACACTCCCTGGTAGTCATCTGTCAAGGCACATAGGAGTACCCATCTGGGACCTTTCCCTTTCTTTTGGCTTCCACAGATCTTTCTCCCTTGTGTTTCCTCCTGTTCTATGGAGAGCCCTTTCCTGATTACCTTTTGGCTCCTCGTCTACTGCCCATTCCTCAGAACTCACCCGGTCCTCCTGATCTCCTCAGTCCATAACCACCCTCAGATAGCTCACCCTGCCCTGGCTTTAATACAAATGCCTGTATTAGCATCTCTTTGTTTCACCCCTGTGTTTCCAGTTCAAAGGATGCCAAAGGCGGTGAATAGAAGTTCACTATCTCAGCTAATTGCCAACTTTCAACCTCTTCCTTTCTCTTTTGCCTCAATGTGCACATCTGTTAAATGGAGGTAATCAACACAGAGTCCTTGTGAGTGACCACTTCCTTCACAGAGTAAACACTTCATTAAAGTCAATCATAAGGTCAACACCCTTATTGTTTCGAGCCTGTGGCCAGCATCACATCATGGTGTCAGCACAGGGCAGAAGAAAACCACTTACACCATGGCCATGAATCAGAAAGGAGGAAGATAAAAGATTATAGGGTCCCAGACTCCCCTTCAAGGCTCCTCCCCTGACCATCTACACATCTCTCATAGTCCTCCCATTATCACCTAAGACTAAGCCTTTACTATGTGGGCTTTTGAGGGACAGTCCAAATCCAACTTAGGACATTCCAAAAATCCAAATCCAAACTTGAAGATGTCTTTTCCTGTGGAGATTAACGCAATCTTTCCCATAGCTACATCCTCTTCCCTCCCCTCCACCTTCCTTCTGTCCTCAGTTTCCCTTCCTTTCTCTTCGGTGTATTTTGTACAAGCACGGGTTGGGGTTCACATGCACAGGAGTCCCCAGGGGTCATTCCCATCTCTATGACCTAACCCATCTCTAGGACAGCCTCCACTCAGCTGACCTCCTCCCTCTCCACCCCCCAGATCCCCTGTCCCTTTTTGCAGTTTTGTGAACAGCAGTCAGCCCACTCCTCACGTCTATGGAAATCTTCACATGGCTGCTTTCCATGTCTGGTCCCTCAGATCTGAGCTAGCTTGTCCCTACCTCACAGAGCTATTCAGACATCTCATATGAAGCTAGCTCCTCATGTACTTGTGTTTTACTCCAACAATGTTCCATGGACTGACAGTCAGTAGGGAGGATAACAACTCTACCACTCATAGCCCTACAGCTCCTAGGAGAAATGAAATCACCTTTAAACACCTATCCACCAATACATCCATAGTCAAGCAGTAAGAAATTAAAGATGTTTTTATGTGCTTAACTTGTGTATCCTAGTTTATTTTATGTTTGGATTAAGGAAGATTCCACAAGGAAGATGACTTGGTCAATTTCTGGTTGCTGTGACAAAATAACCATATCTACAAACTTTATAAACAAAAGAGGTTTGTTTATAATAGGAATAGCCAGTCTCACACATTTGGATTCTGATAAGAGCCTTTTGCAAAGAACATCACACTGTCACTGTGATAGAATCACATAGGGAAAGAGGTTGGTCATATTATGACACAAGAAGCCAAAATGATTTGGAAGCCAAGATCACTTCTCATAGAAATCCTCTATGAATCCCATTCAACTAATCAGAATCTCATTCAAAGGCGATTACCTCCTGCTAGCTCCCATTTCTTTAAAGCCCCACCACCTTTCTGCATTGCCACACTGAAGAGCAACCTTCCACACACAAACCTGGATGACAGGGCCAAGGGATAGCAGGGAATATTTGGAGTTGAGACCTGAGGGGTAGGCTGGAGTTGGCCAGGGAATCCTGGCAATTTTCAGAGCTTCCAGCTTGGGCTGGACATAGACTTTGCCTCTAGAGATGAAACTGGATTGTTGGGGAAACAAGGTGATAAAATTTGGGCAGATGAAGAAAAACAACTCAGGAATCAGCAAGGGGAACAACCGCACGAAAGCCTGTTCCTGTCATCCTAGAACCCAGATCAAATGTGGACTTAGTGTGCTTCTACAGTCAAAGCTCAAATACGCAACAGAGCAGAACCAAACCATCAGATGAAGTAGCTTCTGCTCATCACAAACAACAGTCAACACAGTGAAAAACAACAGAGGATGGGGGAAACAATGGAAAACCAAAATCTGAGAAGGGATTAATATCCAAAATATGTGAGGAATTTAAACAACTCAAAAGGTAGAAAACATCCCAGCTCTGGCATACGCATCTGAATAGGCATTGATTTTTTTGTTTGTTTGGTTTTTTATATACCTTTTCTTTTTTTAATTAAAATAGAATTACATCATCTCTCTCTTTTTCCTTCCCATCTCCCCCCTCCCACTCTCTCAAATCCATGACTTCTATGCCTTTAATTGTTGGTGGGTGTGTGTGTAATATATATTTCCAAATTCCTAAATGTGTACATATAACATACTACTCAGATAATCTAATGTTACTTGTACATATGATTTTCAGGCTGGGCATTTGGTGTAGGATAACCAGTTTGTGTGCTCTTCCCTGGGGAAGACCATTTCTCCTGCTCATGGCATCCCTTTGATGACTTCAGATCTTTATCTAGGATTGAGAAATTGTGAGCTTTTCCCCTCCCATGTCAGCATGGCTATAGAGTCAATCTTCTTTAGGTCATGTGTAGGTAGCCATGTTAGTGAGATTTCAGAGATGTAGCTTCTCTGACATTTCTAGGAGACACAATCTCACAGGAAACTTTCTGTTCCTCTAGCTCTTACAGTCTTTCTGTCTCTTCTTCCATGGCGGTGCCCGAGCCTTAGGTGCAGGAGTTGTGTTGGAGATGTATTCTTTTGGACTGAGCACCACACACTCATTTATTCTCTGCATTTTGAATGGTTGTTGTTTTCTGTAATGACCTTCATCTGTTTCAACGAGATAATTATTTGATAAGGAATGAGACCTATACTTATCTGTGGGAATAAGGATAAATAATTAGAATGTAGTTAGGAACTATACTGGATTAGTAAAATGGTGGCTATTGGTTTTCCTTTTAGATCTAAGATTTCAGTAGCCCTAGGTAGTTGGTGAGTTTCCAGTCCCAGGTATGGTTTCCCTCTTTTTGAGCAATAGGTAAAGGAAAAATAATAAATGTTACTAACTGTCTGTGAAAAGCAAATCAAAACTACCAAGAGAGAAGAGGTGATGAGTGCTGGCACAGATGTGGGGACCAGAAAACCCTAACACATTGGGAAAATGTAGATTGGTGCAGCCATTATGGAAACAGTAGAGAGTTTCCTCAAAAAGTCCCAATATAACCATCACGTATCAAACTAACTACAGATGGACATATAGATCAGAGAAAGTGAAGTCAGGATGTGACAGAGCACTCCCCCACAGCACTCTTCTTGGTTGCCAAGATGTGGAAGCGCCCACCATTCCCCCACTGAAGGAATGGTGCAGAACAGTGGAAGGAGACAGCCACAGTGATATGCTGCTTCTTGCCTTCAAAACAGGCCATGTCCAGAATTTACAACAAGGCACTGCACTAAGCAAAGCATGCCAGGCACAAAATGCTCTAGCTTACCCTGGAATCTAAAATGTTAAATACATAGAGGATGAAAATGGAACAGTGTTCATAAAGGGTGAAAGTGGAGAGGGCTACAGAAAGGCTGGTCGAGGATGGAGATTTAAAGATAGAAGGAGGAATAAAATCGTATGATCTGGTACACAGTATGGCTATCTGTCATTAATAACAATGCCTATTCTTAAAACTGTAATTAAAAATAACATACGTAAAGTTCTATGTTCAAAATATTGTCATACACCATAAATCTCTTCTCTCTCTCTCTCTCTCTCTCTCTCTCTCTCTCTCTCTCTCTCTCTGTGTGTGTGTGTGTGTGTGTGTGTGTGTGTGTGTGTGTGTGTGTGTTAAAAATAAATGAAGTATCTTTTTTTAATCTCTGGTGAAATAAGAATAAAGAGACAGTATATTATGGAAGGAATGATGTGGGCAATCCCTCATGACCTGGGATCCCTGTCTCACCAAAAAACAAGATCACAAACACCTCATAAAATTCTGAAGTTCAGTATTAGGCGTCAATAAATAGTACAAAGGTATGAATTAGCTAACTGCTTCCCCTGATAACCTTTCTTTCTCTGTTCTCTCATAGGCATTACAAGTGTCGAACCTTGGCAGAAATTTGAAGCTCACTTTTGATGAAGGAAGAGTGTGTTTGTTCTCAGTGATGTAATTAAGACATGTTTGACAACGTCAGCTTTTGATCCGGTGATACTTAAGTGCTGCATCCTAAACTGGCAACCATGAGGTGCCCGCTCTAGTGTCTTGCGGGAAATAAAGACACAAAGCTGGTGGTAACGCTAAAGGTCTTAAGTCTTAAATGGTCATTGGGCACTGCTGGGATGTCCAGCATGGCTAGTTGCTAACCATGTGCCTTTGCTGTATTCATCAAAAACATATTCAGTTCAAACCACTGTGTCACCTCTACCTCCATCAGCACACGGACTGTGAAGCCTGCTAGAAAGTAGGGCAACCTCACAGCAAATATTTCATTCCAACTGTCCTCAGGTCTCAGCGACGCTGACTGGAAACGCCATACCTCCTTTTACCTCCAGTCATCATTGTATCAAAGACTGAGCAATGACAAGCTTCCTGAAGAAATAACTTGAAAATGTTAGGACACATTAACACGCCTGAACCCTAAAGGGGCATAGGATACCCTCTAGTAGCAGGATAAGTGGCTAGAGTCTCCTGTGGTTTTAAGCTGAATTCTTTGATTCCCCTGAAGAGTCTTTGAAACAATTTAAAAAAATTGCATTGTTACATTGGAAATTCAATTTTTTGAGCCATTGTCACCCAATGTTTTTGATACAAGTTCCCAAATGCTAAAAGCACATGCTTAGTCCTATATGAAAGTCCACTCAGCAGTGTGAGTTTTTTGCATGTCTTGACCATCTACAGTCACCCAATCACACATGAATGGCTGCACTGCTGACTTCTTTTGCTGGTCCATCTTCCAGTCAGGAAGCATTTATTGAGTATAAAACATCACACCTGACATAAACAATCTCCAACAATCCTAGGCTCCCAAGCATTTGACTGGCTGGATATTCAATAGTGAATTATTTGCTTTAGCTTGAAGCTAAAGAGGAGCTCTCAGTTGGAATTTTATAGTTCCCTTAGGACCTCTAAAATAATATTATGAACACCATGTGTAAAGGACCACAAACTTATTAATGCAATGGTGGATGACTTTTTTTCTACATTAATTTACACTACAAATACCCTATCTTATGACCATCAAGCATATTTGAAAGTTAATAACAATGTCCACTTCTTACTAATTAAAAGCCAAGTAGAGATGAATTACGTTTGATTCTAGACTATGTTTTAAAATAATTCCATCTACTGTATTATCTTCAATTTTAATGGAAAGATAGGAGTTTTGTTTACATTCACATTTTTATAGACTCAGAAAATCTTTATTGAGTGACTGTTTTGTGGAAGGCCCAGAGCTGGACATCAGAGGAGCAATAAAGACCTGCCACTCAATGGCACTCCTCTCACAGAGGGTGTGGAAACAGTCGCTTGTTTAACTATCTCTTCTATTTATTCTGTGAGAAGATGGTTCTACACAGTAACTTTTAATACAATGTGTGGCAGGATAAAAAGCAGCATGCAATTATCCAATTTTCATCTACTTAGATTTTAATGACCATACTTACTTGCCCATTCAATTTGGTAACTTTTAGCCCAGAGGCACTTAAGTAGCAGTTTGAAACCTGAGATTCCCCAGATTTATTTCCATGTGGCCATTGCTTGTTAGATCACTATGTTATAATAGGTTAGTTTTTGCTCAAAATAATGTTTCTTTTAAACTGCTAGTATTCTGAATAGGTAGCAAGCCTGTGCTCTATTGTTCTGTTTTTAGAGAGTAGTACCCATGTAAAGGTGATAAATAGAAGCAATTGGATCAGACACCATCCTCAGTTCATTAAGAGGAAGCAAAACAGTCTTGCTTCCTCTGTTTTGATCATGGCCTCCCAAGTGAGCACTGCCTTCCCTCCATCTACATTAGAAGACTATGCAGTGTAGAAGGGTAGAGGAACTGAAGGAGGTCAGCCTATATGTTGGAAGTGCTAAAAGGGGAGAGATGTGTCCCTCTCTTATCTGAAGTCAACTAAATGAACTGTGAGAAGCAATGTTTGGTTAGGAGTGTCCGCAAAGGCATTATTGTCCTTAACTTGCCTTCTGAAATTGTGAGATTTTCAGATGTATGTCTATCTCAGGTCACTGCTAGAGAACCAAAAATGCCAATATTCTCTAGGAAATGTGAGATGGACAGTCAAAGGATAGGGGTAAGATCAGGGCTGGAGGCTAAACAGCCACAGGTCTGGCAGCTTCTGAGGTAGGAGACATAGAATTGCCTTTGGTAGTGTAATAGGTTTCTAATGTACCCTTACTTCATTCCCCAATCCCTTAAAACCAAGAAAGGGGGAATTTAGCAATGATTATGACTATTGAAAGAGTACAGAAACATTAGAAAATGATGAAGCATGGGCTGATCATGGTCCCAAGGAACTACATCCCTTGAAACAAGCCCTCAGATTCCTAAAGAAATTTCCACACTGAATACAGAGGGCTGTGCATAGAAAGAAGATGACTAACATCAAAAAGACCAGAGCCATGTTCCTAGTGCCAAGAGACAATCACACACAGAAAAGTGTCTATGACATTCTTGTCCTCATCCGTACTTTGGGCTTGACTCACCCTCAGAGGGCCTAGGCCTACCCAGAAAATTAATGGAGACAGAAACATGGCAGCATGGAGCTAATCTCTTGGAACTAGAGTGTCCAGAGAAGATGATCAATGCCACAATTACTTTCTGTTTGTCTGGAGATTTAAAGGTTTATTATACCATGTATGCCTGCACACCAGAAGAGGGCATCAGAAAACATTTAGATGGTTGTCAGCCACCATGTGGTTGCTGGGAATTGAACTCAGGACCTCTAGAAGAGCAGCCAGTGTTCTTAACCTCTGAGCCATCTCTCCAGCCCACTGCCTGGAGATTTAAAAGAAAAAAAATCCATGAGAGCATTAAATACTGGGACGAATACTCAACATCATCCACACCCTGCTCCAGGTTCTCAACACCAGCTATGGCACTAAAATGTCCACCCATGTATCTCATTATCGTACATGTAGCTAAATTTTGTCTTAGTCAAATTAATTCCTATCACATTGCATGAGCTCAGAGTTATAGTAGCATTCTCAAACTGATTGTAAACACAGACTTTGATTAATCTTTAAAGGGGCAAGTTCAACTGTCTTACATAGAACAAAGAGGTGAAGAAGAAAAAGAACTGTAGTGTTCCTATTCATTAAAATGAATGCTTCTCCAGAATGCCACCCTGCTCCCCCTGCGCCCCCCCCCCCCAGTAATAGAGCTCATCATGGCACTTATTCACACCATACAATGTGTATCAGGCATGTCTAGGTTTTCTCCACATTTCTATAAATTTGGAAAAGGTATTCGATCTTGGATCTCAGTTGCAGACCTTAAAGATTTTAATTGGGAATCATGCAATCATACATATGTCATATTAGATTATTTTTCTCAGAAAATCCAGTAGCTAAGCCAATGCTGAAACTCTCCAAACATTTTAGCAAATGTCCAGGTGCTGGCTTCCCATTCGGGATTCTACACAATTGGTGAGTTGTTGTTTTGTTTGTTTGTTTGTTTTTTGTTTTGTTTTGTTTTGTTGTTTTTTGGGGGGGGTTGGTTTGTTTGTTTGTTTTTTTGTTTCTTCATTGAAGACATCTTGCTGTGTCAGGATGGGAAATGGGTCCAGATGTGAATTGTTGACCAGGTTAAAGCTTTACAATGTTCACAGTACCGTTGAAATCTCCCTGTGGATTGAATTCTGTTCTCATCATTCCTTGTCTCCTAGCTCCTATATCATCATGTTAGATCTTCATTCATACATTCGGTAAGTCAAACACGTTGTCTGTGTGTGCACATGTGTGTCTCTGTGTGTAGTAGGTAGCTGTTCCAGCTTTGACCTGGAAGTACTACCCCCAGTGAGGCTTCTGCTAACTGCCACGTCTACCTATGATGTGCCCCTGGGGCAGGGCCAAGACGGGAGCCCTTAAGACCCAAGATCCAGATGTGCCGGCCCTCTTGGCTCCTGGTGATCCAGGATGCTGGAAGACAGATCAAGTCAGAGTTCTCCAGAGAACTGTACCTCACCTCTCCTGGATCCTGTAACCAACTCCTTTATTGGCTGTAAGTTACCCCAAATTAAGCCTCATTTTTAACTACATAGAGTTGCCTTGATAAATCCCCACATTATCTCTATACATGTGTGTGCATGCTTATATATTGGCACATGTATCTGTATGTGTGTGTCGTGTGTGTGTGTGTGTGTGTGTGTGTGTGTGTATGTGTGTGTTTGTAGACTCAAGACAGATTTCTTTAAAACACATGAAAAATGAAAAGAAACAAAAGGTTTATAGAGTTAAATTTTAGTTTGGGCCTGTGGCCTGAGCCCTCTTGGACAATGTCCTCCAATAGATACAAAGGTCAAGAAGTTGAGCCTAATAACACAAGCCCGTCTTCCCAGCTGCTCAAGAGTCTGAGGCAGGAGATCACAAGGCCTGCCTGAGTCACAAAGAGAATTCAAGGCCAACTTTGAAAAATTAGCCAGACCTTGTATAAAAGATATAAAACATAAAATTAGGATGGAGGGTATAAGTCAGTGGTAGATCACCTGTCTGAGCCAGGTCTTACCTTACACACACACACACACACACACACACACACACACACACGAGGGGATACAAAACAGACCATAAGCATGAGTCACATGTAATCTTTATTTCTAATAATCCCATTCAAAAGGAACATATAAATTAATTTCAAAAATAAGTGAGCAAAATTTTCAAATTCATATAACTTAGCATGCCATTTAAATTCTAATTTCAACATTCATAATTCAAATTCCAGAGTGTTCATTCTATATACTCAGCAAGAAATGTTGCAAGTGCCAACTAAGTCCAGAGGCTATCCACTGCCTGTGGCCACATAGCCCTCAAGAGTGTCATGAAACACAAAGATCTAGGTCATCACACAATCACCTCTGTATCTGTGGTGATGAAATACCAGTATCTAGATTAATGACAGACCTAGAATCATTTCCCTTGTTCTGCTACAACTAGAGTTCTGTGGCTTCTTCTCACTCTAACCAGGATTCTAAGGGACTGCTCTCACAATGAGAGGACTAGTAGGTGTCATCTTTCTGTTCCAATTATGAATCCTTGGACCAAAGCTTCATTTCAGTGTAGATATAACTGTCTTATTAAAATAGAAACACAGAGCCAAATGCAGAGTTGAGAGCCCAAGAGGTCAGAGCAATAGCTAAGAGCTAAAAACCCTTACTTACCCTTCACTGCCGTTGCTGTCCTTCCCCTCAGCAAGAGACTTACTTCCTGTGTGTCTGTCTTTTTATTGACTTTCTGTTCTGCCTTATCATTGGTTGTAAACCCAACCACATGACCTCCTCATCACTGCCTGTCTATACAGACCTCCAGGTCTTCTATGGTTGGTATTGAGATTAAAGATGTGTGTCTCCATGCTGGCTGTATCCTTGAACACAAAGAGATCTGCCTAGCTCTGCCTCCCAAGTGCTGGGATTAAAGGCGTGTGCCACCACCGCCCGGCTTCTGCTATGGCTTGCTATTAGCTCTGACACCCAGGCAACTTTATTTATTAACATACAAATAAAATCACATTTCAGTACAAATAAAATATCACCATATTTCCCCTATTCTATTTTAATAAAAAGGAAAAAAGTTATAACTAATATAAGAAAAACTATATACAAAAGTACAATAACTATATACCATATATACAAGCAATAAATACCTAAACAATGTCTAGTCCATTTACATTTGACAAATTCAGAGAAAATAATTCCATTATCTATCCTATTTTGGTAAGTCCAAAATGTATCTGATTCACTTTCTATCCTAACTTATATTACTAACAGAACTATCTTATAACGTCTTTCAAATTTATACACTTACACCTCTTTAGTGAGTTTATTTTCTGAAATTCTTAACAAGAAAAACTATAACTATCTAATCTTCAACATAGCTAACTAATCTTCAACTCCCCCAGAGACCCAAGAAGGAAATAATATTACCTAATAAAAATAAAAAGAGGAAGTGCACACAAGCAGCTTCCAAAAAAAATATGTGAGTTGACAGAAACAGCCAGCTGCCTGGACAGTCACCCAAGGTTTCTCCACAGTGTTAGGGCATCATCTTCAGCCTATAGGCTTAGTGTATCTGACAGACTCATTTGTGAAGTAGGATGTACACAAGGTTAACAGTTCGACCTCACATTTGGTGAGAGCAGTCCAATGTACCAGAAATACCTGAATTCCACTAGTGTCATGTCATGATTCAGGATTTTAAATTCTGGAAATTGTTGATGTTTTTTTAATTCAGCTGTCCATTCAGTGTCATGGCCCATAGGCCTCTTTGCTGTGGGCAGGCAGTGACACACCATGGCAGAAGTAGATCCTGAGGCAGACCTGCTTGCTACATGGCCAGGAAGCTACAGAGATGAAGAGATGGAGCAAAGTGACCAAAAGATGACTCAGAAGGCCCTATTCCTTAATGGTCCAATACTTCCTCATAGCATCATACTGGGGACCACATCTTTAACTGTAGAAATTTGGGGGTAGCATTTAAAAGTGAGGTGTGGAGCTTGCCATATGTTGCTGAGCTGAGAAAACTGCTTAGATTCAACTCAGGTCCAACCAATATAGCCCATTGACCTCCACCCAAGGACATGACCCTGAACAATGTTAAGAGGTGGCTAACGTCAGCCACCAGAACACCTAAACACATTGAGTTACGCTTTGAGCAAACCTAGGGTGGCTTGTGTTTTCTGTGAACATTCAAATTAGGGTTGCCTGATTTAGCAAACACAAATAACACATACCCAGGTACAGGTAAATTTCAGACAAACAATGAAGAGTGTTAGTGTAAATACAGCCCACACAACTTGCTACTGGATACACTACTCACAAAATTTTAAATTCAACCAAGCGGTGTATATGGTGTATATTTTATCTATAAAGAATAATCTGACCAAACACTATTGTGTACACAAAATATGAGTTTCCTATGGTTCATTGTGATGCTCAGATGGCAAGAGATCACAGCAGTCACAAGGTCAGACCAAAGGCAAAACCCAAGTATGAAAGCAGCTCTGCCTCTTTCTGGAAATGAGCAGCACACCTTCTTCATAGGCCCCGCATCTGGAGATTCAAAGCACAGACCACCGCACTTCTTAATCTGTATCTATACTGAACATGTACAGACATCTATTACTTTGTTATTTTTTAATTGACATTTTTTTGTGTGTGTACTGTTACCATAGCACCTGCACTGCCATCTGCAGATGGTTTCAGGGGGGGCTGGCTCAGAAAGATGCAAAAACTTCAGGGGCTTGGGCAGCTTCAGATTTGGTGATCCTTGTGTGTGCTGCAACTAAATCCCCCAAGAGAAAATTGCAAAAGGAAACAGAGCTAACGAGATGCCTCCATGGCAAGAATGCTTGCCACTCACTCGAGCATGGAGACTTAAGTTCAGGTTCCCAACACTCACATAAAAAGCTAGGCATGGCTCTGCATACCTATAATCCCAGCGCTGGGAAGTTGGGGGCACAAGACAATCACTGGGATTTGCTGGCTAGCCTGCCTAGCAAAACCAGCAAGTGACCTCTTCTGAAGGGACTACAACATAGAGTGACAGAAGAGGGTACACACATCTGGCCTATGCACTCGTGATCACAGATGCACATGTACCCACACCCACAAACGTACCACATACAACACACACACACACACAAGTATATACACACACTCATATTATGCACACATGCATACAAAGGACTTGCTTGTATGCATACACATATGCACACATACTTATGTATAAATACATACACACATATGGACATACACCACACACACACACACACACAAGCAAATGCTTACATGTGGCCCCACCAGGTGAGGTCCTTCCCCCCCCCCC
>CABHPR010143192.1:5488-20530 GCA_902168415.1 Peromyscus melanophrys
AGAGAGAGAGAGAGAGAGAGAGAGAGAGAGAGAGAGAGAGAGAGAGATCCTGCATCATCACAGCACACGGAAGAAGAAAAGCCACATCATCTTCTCGCAGAAGCAGAGTAAGTACTCAGCAGAACTCAGGGGTTGGAGAGAGGGCTCAGGGGTTAAGACAACACACTGGCTCTTTGACCTTGATGGCAGAAGCCAGATGAGGAAAACAGAGTCATCCTTCGGAGAGCGTCGCAATAAGACACACACACTTGTGCTGCCGGCCGCTGAGGCTGTGAGGTCTACCGCCTTCAGAAGCAGATCTGTGGCAAATGTGGCTACCCCACCAAATGCAAGAGAAAGTGTAACTGGAGTGCCCAGGCCAAGACACAAAACACTATGGAGACTGGGCGATTGAGCCACCTAAGCCATGGATTCCCTGAAGGAACAAGACCTAAACCCCAGCCGGGCATTGGTAGCGCACGCCTTTAATCCCATCACTCAGGAGGCAGAGCCAGGTGGATCTCTGTGAGTTCGAGGCCAGCCTGGTCTACAAAGCTAGTTCCAGGAAAGGCGCAAAGCTACCAGAGAAACCCTGTCTCGAAAAACCAAAAAAAAAAAAAAAAAAAAAAAAAAGACCTAAACCCCAAAGGGCAGTTGTTGCAGCTTCCAGTTCATCCTGAGGATTTCAACAATCAATCATAAAGTAAATGTTCTGGCTGGGGGGTGGGGGTGCACACCTTTAATACCAGCACTCAGGAGGCAGAGGCAGGTGGAACTCTGAGTTCAAGGACAGCCTGGTCTACAGAACAAGATCCAGGACAGGCTCCAAAACTACACAGAGAAACCCTGTCTCAGAAAAAAGAAAGAAAGGAAGGAAGGAAGGAAGGAAGGAAGGAAGGAAGGAAGGAAGGAAGAGAGAGAGAGAAAGAGAGAGAGAGAAAGAGAGAGAGAGAAAGAGAAAGAGAGAAAGAGAAAGAGAGAAAGAGAGAAAGAAAGAAAGAAAGAAAGAAACCTAAATAATAAAAATAAAAAAAGTAGTTCTGGTTTCAAAAACTGGGGCTTTGTTTGTTTTTGTTTTTGTTTTTAAAGAGTGCATAGTATTCTTGCAGAGGACCTAGATTTAGTTCCCAGCATCCACACCAGGTAGCTCACAACCACTTGCAACTCTGGGCATGTGAGAAAATCCACTACTAATACCGCAGATGACAGAGAAACATCAACGCTTTCTCCTTGGCCAGGAGTAGAGCGAGGTTGTCCGGAGTATCACTGCTGTTCAGCAGTACTTACGGGTCCTGGACAGTTCAGTGGGGCAAGATAAGGGTATAGCCAGTGCACACACAACCCCATCATTGCAGAACTAAACAAAACACCCAACACTTCATGGGGCAGAGACTGGTGCTCAGTGGCAGAGAGAGCCCTTGCCTAACTTTAAAAGCCCTGGTGTCTTGGTTTGTTTCTCTGTTGCTGTGATAAACACCATGACCAAAAAACATGGGAAGGGTTCATTTGGCTTACAGATCATAGTCCATCATGAAGGGAAGCTGGAGCAGAACTTCAAGACAGGAATCCAGAGGCAGGAACTAAAGCAGAGACCATGGAGCAATATGATTACTGGCTTGCTCCTCATGGCTTGCTCAGCTTGCTTTCTTATACAGCCCAGGATCATCTGACCACTGTGGCACCACACACAGTAGCTGGACCCTCACACATCAATCATTAGTCAGGAAAATGCCCCACAGACTTGCCCACAGCCAATATGAGGGAGAAATTCCTCAGTTGAGATTCCCTCTTCTCAGATGACAACAGCTTGTATCAATTTGACAAAAAACTTAACCAGCACATCTGGCCTCCATCCCAGCACAGAAGGAGAAAGAGAAAGAGGACATGAGAAGGAGGAAAGGGGAGTGAGGAGGGGGCAGGAGGAGCAGCTAGGCACACTGGAAAGGGAGAAATGGCATTGCCTCTGTTTGCAAGGGATATAATTATCTATGTGAGACATCCTACAGAATAGACAAAATGCCAAACCCAATAATGGCTTGAACAAGGTCTTACACTATAAGGTAAAGCTCATTTGTGTGTGTATTTAAGTATTGGGAAGGAAGACACAAAGGAGAGTCCAGTACTATGGTATTATTGAAACAGCATTCACATACAGTTAAGTGTGGGAAATACTCAGGTCCCATCTAACCACGCAGCATCTGTCTGCTTAATATACCAAGGATTTAGTTACAGATGAAACAATAAGAAAGCTCAGTTGTAGTCAGGAGTCAGCGTTGCTAAGACTCAGTGGGATACCAACAAAAGCCCAGCAGGGTGATTCTAAAATTTATACCAAAAGGCGGCATTCATCATGATGTTATTTGGGACAGTCTAGGGGTACATCCACAGATGAATGGTGATGGGACAGTCTAGGGGTACATCCACAGATGAATGGTGATGGGACAGTCTAGGGGTACATCCACAGATGAATGGTGAAGAAAACGAAGTATGTTCAGGGTCAACAGGTAGTGTGCACAATGGAGTTGTAGTCAGGCATGAAGAAGAATGAAATGCCATTTACAAGAAAATGGGTAGAAATGGAGATCATGTTAAGCGAAATAAGCCAGACTCAGAGGATTCAAGTTCAGTTCCCAGCATAACCATCAGCAGGCTCAATAATGGTATATAACTCCAGTTCCAGGGATCTGATGCCCTCTTCTGGCCTCCTTGGGCACTGATGTGCACAGACCTACACATAATTACAAATAATAAGAATAAAACTTTAGCAACTTATCCACACAGGCAAAAACCCAAAGACAGTCCAGTGTTCCTTAGCAGTTCAGTGAATAAATAGTAGTATTTAGACTGAAATTTCATTTGACAGCACAGATGAATACTGGTGGCATTAAAAGTATACCAGAAGAAGCCTGACAAAAGAATATTACTGTGCAATATTGTTCATATGAAGTTTGGACACAGGCAAAGGTAATCTCTGTGACAAAAGCCAATGTGCTGTTACCTCTGGGAGCCCAGTGCTGACTGAGGATGAAAATGTTCTCAGTTTTTGGTCTGAATTATGGACATATGGGTTCGTTTATTACTAAAATGTGTCAAATTGTGTTATAGTTAATATCAATGGAAACATATTTAATCATAAACATTTAAAAATATTTTACAAAAAGGCATGAAAGAAGAAGGGTGCCAAGGGAGGTGTGGGGAGGGGGAAGGGGAATATCATCTATATCTATATCTATATCTATATCTATATCTATATCTACACACAATATTAATAAAAGCAATTTTCAAGACCCAAGCAACCAAACCCAACCCAAAAGAAACCTATTACTTTACGTAAGTAATGTATATTAATAATTTTTGAAAACTTATAATTAGTGTTGTTGTGTGTGCACGTATGTGTGGAGGGGGCACCGTGCTGCAGCTGTGTGTAGAGATCAGAGATCAACTCTCTGGAGTCTGTTCTCTCCTTCCATCTTTATATGGGTTCCAGGAATTGAATGCAGGCTGTCAGGCTTGTGGGAGAAGGGGGCAGACACCTTTCCCTGTTAAACCATCTCAATGGCCCAAAAACTTAAAACAATCTGTTTTTGAAGTAGCTGGGGCTGGAGAGATGACTCCGTGGTTAAGATCAGGTACTACTCTTGCAGAGGATCTGAATTTGGTGACCAGCACACACACTGGGTAACTCACAACAGCCTGTGACTATTCTTCTGGGCTACTAATGCCTCTGGCCTCTACACCTGCGCTCAAGTGCCCATGCCTCCATGCAAGCACACACTCATACACATACTTAAAATAAAAATAAATAGTCTTTTAAAAGTAGAATCGCTCATACAGTTTTGAACCAGTGTGGTGATAGGGTTCTTGCCACCTGGCTTAGGGACTCTCCATAAACGCACAAGAATCAATTCCGTGCTGGATTAGTGTTGGCAAAAGAAAGACACAGATTAACAGAACGGAGCAGAGTCCAGGAATCCATGGGCCATTGGTTTTTGACACAGACACAAAGACAGAAAAGGCAGATCAGTGGAGAAAAGGCAAGCTGCCAAACAAAAGGCACTCTGACAACTGGCCTTTTCTCTGCAGACAGACAAACCTTGTACCGCTTTTTAGAGAAGTGTCTGCCAAAACCATGTAAGGAGGATTTGTGCCCAATCTGTGGCACTACTGGGAGGTGGTGATACCCTTAGGAGGTAGGACTAGGATGTGCCCTTGAAGGGGCTGTTGGGACCTGGAGCCCATAAATTACTGACAAATCAGATCACAACAGTACAGCCAGATGGTGTGGGTGACCACGGAGCAACAGTGCCCCTGCATGTCACTGAAACGAATGCCAAGTGGCTCTGGCCTTTGGAAGGCAGGTTGGCAGTTTCGGATTTAAACACTTCTAGGAGACTCAGTGGCTTTGTGGCACTGTACCCACCCAAGCAAAGTGGCATCTGCACAGAAATGTGTGTACTGTCTACGGCTTCATTCACAGACGCCCAAGACAGAAGCAAGCCGGCATGTGACATAGGAGCACCAGGGCATTGGCAGAGCAGACATACCCCCGAACCCCTCCCTCCACTCAGCAGCATGCAGGAATCCCAGAAGCTCTCTGCAGCATGGGAGAAGCACAAATGAATGTCTACCCACCAACTGTTTGAACAATTTTCTGGAAAAGGCAGAAGTGTAGGGACAGGAGAGAGAGATCAGGTTTCCCAGGGTGAGAGGCAGGGGCCAAGGTGGACACTCCATGTCCAGACTGCTCTGCAGTTGGACTGTGGCGGCAGTCACACCACTGTAGACACACAGCCACACACTATCAAGACGATCTGCGTGTACTATAATGGTACCCTGTGTGACAGTTAGCTTCAAGTGTCAACTTGCCACAACCTAAAATCATCACCCGGGGAAGAAGAGAATCCCAATGAGGGATTAATCGTCTACATGGGGACGGTGGCAGGGAAGGGGGACAGGTGGCGGCTGTGGGCATATCTGTGGGGGATTGTCTTAATTAAGCTGATTGATGCCACACTGCGAATGTCACCATTCCCTAGGCAGGCGCTCCTGAACTATGTAAGAGTGGAGAGATGGAGCTGAGCACAAGCAAGCCAGGGAGGGCGCCTGCATTCATTTCCCTCTGCTCTTGACTGCGGATGTGCTGGCTGGGACCAGCTGTTTGAAGTTGCTGCCTTGACTTCCCTGGTATTGTGGACTGTAAGCTGGAACTGTAAGTTGAAATAACCCCCCTCTCCCCTACATGGATTCTGTCAGGGTATTTCATCAGCACAGCTGCAACGAAACTGGAACAGCCCAGAAAGTCATACCGATGAAATGATGGAGAGAAATAATGCCAGCCATAGGGAGCAGTCTTCCAAAAGCACATGGGCACATACACAGAGGGGCTGTGGGACATGTACACAGATGCAGAGGGACTGTGGGGTGGGTACAAGCTGAGCAGTGGGCCCTCCTGGAGGCCATTCTGTTCCAGATCCAGACCTGGCCCTGTCCAGAGCAAATTCCACCATGTGTCTGGTCATCAGGCACAGCTTGGGACCTATATTCCTTGAAGGAGTGACTCTCTGGATGTGGGAAGGGGCCATAGACACTGGGAAACTGACAGGAAGGTCTAGGGTAGCCGTCTTAGGGACTCATGGGACAGGGTATGGGAAGGAGAGAATAGATGTGGCCGCTGGTATTTTCAGTCTCTGACACTGGGGCCTCAAGCAAGCATCCAGCAGGATCGTGAGTGAGGACCTCACTCCTGGCTGGGTGAGGGGCCTGTCAGCATATGAGCAGCTGGGCAGTAGGCAGAGCAACTCTTGGCTCAGGGCCTGGTCCAATCCTAGGCCCAGGTAGACAGAAAGGGGATGGGTTGTATCCTGCCCTATTGGAGGCCATGTAACCCCATGACAGGCTGACAGTCCATGCCCAGTCCTTGACGACTCATCCTGCTGGCCAGAGAGGAAGGGACACAGGGTGGCCTGGAGTGATGTGGATGGGACTGTGAGACTCAGAAGTAGGATGGAGAGTGATAAAGACCCTCTGTGTGCCCATCGCTCTGGCCTCAGGAGGGAGGATCCACTTCATTCCTAAGGGTAGAGGGGACAAGTGGGTACCTGTGAGAAGACCATTTATGAGGCAGAGGACAGAGCAAAGATGGGGTAAGCATTTCCTTCCTGGCTGCAAGCAGGTCTGGGATGGGGACCCGATCCTCCAGCTGTTTCCAGTGGGATGTTTGCTCTCTTTCTATCCCCTTGTTCCGTGTGTGTGTGTGTGTGTGTGTGTGTGTGTGTGTGTGTGTGTCCATCCGTCCGTCTGAGATCACCCTCAAGTGTTCCTCAGGCATTGTTCACCTTGTTTTTTTCAAGTCCCTTTCTGGCCTAGAACTTTCCAATTAGGCTAGGCTAGGTTGGCTCACCCCTGAGTCCCAGGGATCCACTTGTCTTCACCTCACCAGCACTGGGATTGTAAGTGTGGCCCACCCTGTGCAGCTTTTCAAAGTTAGGTTCTGGGACTCAAACCCAGGTTCTCATGCTTCACAGCAAGGACTTTACAGACTGAGCCACCCCGCCCCCCAGCCCAGAACTTGGGGGTTCTTATACCTTTGGCCTCCTACAACTCCTACCAAAAAGGTATTATATAACAGATACTTCCAAAATGATGAAAACATTCCATAAGCAAAGTGGCCCGGTGTGGCTGCCACCAGTCACACATGAATGCAGACTGAGGGTGTAGTAAGCACCCCAGGAATTCACTTCAGTAAATTTAAATGTCAGTTTAAAGAGCCTCAGGTGGCCTGTGGCTGCCAAGGCACACTTTGCTTTGTGGCTGGGACACTGGGCTCACATGGGATGTAGGTGGGAATGTTCCAGAGTTACTTCTGAAGATGTCCCATTTCCCCAAAGCAACATGCCAGTTTGACGGATCCCTGTTAAGAGGCATGGATTTTCCCAGAACTGGAAGAAGCCACCCTAGTACCCGGGTAGAGTCTGCTGGCACACAGATGCATGCGACACCAGCCCTGGCCAGCATGGTCAATTGACTTTTGATAATGGTGTCAAAATGTCTCCAAGAGTGAAGCAATCTCCTCCTAGACAGAGAGGAACAGTGTGGCTGGCCACATGCCGAGGGGTGCCGCCACACATAAATAAAAATAAAATAAATCTAAATAAATTTAAATGAACTGTCCCCGGCGCTGAGTGTGATGGGGTGGGGGTGGCCCACAGCCACCCTGCAGTTGACAGCCCTTCTTTGATTGCTCTGTGGAAAGAGCAATCAAAGAAGCAGTGTCTGTCACTGAGCAGTACTGCTGACTTCCAGGCCCACTGGGCTTTGAGATCCCCAGGAAACACATGTAGCGTGTTTGTTGGACTGACTGCAAACATAGGTCCTTGGGCTCTGGCCAGGGACTCACAATGCCTGGTGAGGAGTGAGAGCGGAGAACATCCTGACACCGGTCACAGGGCTTTGTTACCGGGTTGGAGATTGTCCTGCTGTTGGGCCTCCCTCCTGTCTCCTTACCACAGTAGGGAGAGCTATAACTTAAGCCAGCTAGACAGGCCCCACCTGTGCTGGAGGCCTGTGCGTCCTTGCTTTTTCCACACACTTGACAAGGACAGCTGAGGTGAGGTACGGTGCTGAGAGCTACGGAGCGCCGGTATCAAGGACAAGTCCCAGGTCTGGAGAAATGCAATGTTTACCTGTCAGAACCTTTGACTCAGAAGCCCAGGGAGGCTACTTTAGTGTCCAGATGGGCAGCAAGCAGCAGCCTCACAGCTGGCTAGTGCCCAAGTGTGACACATATTTGGCCAGGGCCAGGCACTGTGTGTCCCTGGGGGACCTACCTGATGGTGAGTGAGGCTGAGTCCCATCTTCCAGACTGCTGTCTTAGGGAGCAGATGGTTAAACACAGAAAGATGGATGGGCAGCTTGCCTAGAGATCCCTCCTTGCAGCCCCTCCCTGGATGATATCTCTCCAACAGCTGCAGTACCTATGTGTCCCACCTCTTGTGATGCCAGCGGGCCCCAGCCTGAGGTTGTCCTGGACAGTCCCTGGGTCTGGAGACAGAGCCAAAAATGATGTGGCAGCCACCCACTCCTAGAGCAGCAGGGTCTGGAGAAACAGACACTCGTGTGACAAGGACACATGATGGGCCAGCCAAGACTGCTGTCCTCAAAAGGACAGCTCCTGACTCAGCCAAGATGTGACTCTCACCAGATGGAGGTGAAAGATGGGGACAGAGTCGTAGGTCACCCTGGCACTGGGTGCCCTGAGGTGTCTCCAGCTGGCAGGCCTTGAGTGTCCTTGTCCCTGCTCCAGCTCCGCCCTGGAGAATGTGAGGATGAGGTGGGCTGGAGTAACCTGTCTTGTCTGACTCATGCAATGGGGGGTTCAGAGGCAGTGAGGCTCCAAATGGACTGTGCAGGCTTGGGGTGCATGAGGCCTGGGGGTGGGGCTCTGGCCGAAGAGAAGCAACAGCCCAATATTGGGAGGTTGGGATTGTCAAGCCCTCCCTGGCCCTCCCCAGCAGCCACCAACCCAACCACACCTCCCATAGTCATCCCGGCTCCTGGCTTCTGTGGCTCTTAGATGCTCTACTCCAACCATGACCATGGCCTCAGGGTTGGCCCTCATCAGCCAGGGGCAGCAGGCATATCTTCTCACTTGAGCACCCACTGGCCCCACTTCTCACCCTACTGTTTCCCTCTCCTCCTTGGCTGGAAACACACAAGTTCTAGAGGCTTTTCTCAGCCCAATTGCTATTCTCGTCCTCACCTCTTCCTGCCCGCCAAGGCCAGGAGCTGGCCAGAGACAAAGAGGATGTCGAGGAACTGGGAGCCGAGATCCCTGGGGGACAGTGCATGGAGCCCGGCCTCCCAGGCACCAACAGTTGTCTGGATGGGGCCCAGCCGGGGGTTAGAGGCTCAGACCCAGACCTAGTGTCTACAGAGCACAGAAGGTCCCACCTTTCAGGGACAGCAGCCCCTGAGGCAGAGTCTAGCACACAGGTTCTACAGGCGCCTTCATGCAGCCCTTGTTTGTGAGGTATTTTCTCGTAGGGGGATTGGCCCTACTGGGGCCCAAAGCTAAAGGACATTTTGCTAGTGGGTCCTGTGGGCACTGCACCTGGGGTCTATACACTGTTAAAAGTACCAAAACTGAGTCCTCAGCTGGGGGTGGTGATGCATGCCTGTAGTCCCAGAAACTAGGAGATTGAGGCAAGGGGATCAGGAGTTCAAAGTCAGCCTAGGCTATACACAGGCATTTTGAGACTAATCTAGGCTACAGGAAACTCTCTCAAAAGACAAATGAACAAAAAAAACCAAACTTCCAATTTGACCATTGGATGCAATGTCACATCGAGATTAGCAATGCTCCAGTAGCCATAGCCAAGACACAAAACACCTATCTCACTCCACACCCAGCAAACAACCTGTAAACATTCAGTTCTCCAGAACACAGTGGGCGCCTGCTGTCGCTGGTATAATTCCCAGACAGGAACAGCAAGCAGAGAAGGCTGCAAGTGCTCACCCCAGTGTAGGAGCATCAAGACTGGCATCTGAGCCTACGGCTTGAGAACAGGACCTCACCCTACACCCTGCCCAGAGTCTGCTGTCACCTGGCTGACCCTGCCTTGGTCCTCCCTGCCACCTACCCTACATTTGTTTGATGGGCTTCATGCAGGGCCAATGACAAGGGTCAGAATAGCCTCTATGGAAAACTCGAGACCTGCCATGTCTCAGTCTTCACTTCCCTGGGCTGACCCCTGCTACATCCCAGCTACTGATCTCAGGACAAGCTCAGCTCATAGAACAGAGTGCTTCAGCTTGGGGGCCTCTCCCTAGGGCTTCCTTGGGTCCTGGGCTGGTCACCAGATGTCAAGCCAGCTCAGGGTTGCTAGGGCAGAGGGGTCTGCATTGCCCTGACTGGTCAGCAGATGTCTCTGAAATCCTGGGACACTCTGAAAGCTCACTACCTAATAGATCTGGGAACAGGGTGAAGGCAGGACCTACAAGCCACAAGGGCCCACTGGAGAGGCCATCTGGCAGGTGCATTCACTAGACCACTGGCCACAGTACACATGGAGACCTGGACCTGACATCTTGTCACCTGGGAATGTGGCTTGCTACCTGGGGCACCCAATGAGGGGCAAAGAGGCAGGCAGGGAGGGGTAGGGACAGACAAGAGGGGCAAAGCAGCTGTCTCCTCAGCTCCTACTGCCCCGCACTGGCCCTGCGGGGCCTCCTGTTGTCTTGCTTGTGTGTCCTCGGAGGAATGGATAGAGCAGCAGCTAGTGGAGCTGGCTTGTTGCTGTCCTATCCGGGGGGTGGGGGGATATAGCAAGGACAGTCTAACTGGCAGACTCTGCCCCAAGTACAGAGAGGGTCACAGATTGGGAAACAATAATGACTCCATCAGCTGGACAAGAGTTACCCAGAGGGGCAACACAGAGGAAAAGGGGCACTGTGGTATAAGGAGGGCCATAGCACCCCAAATCCTGTTAAGACCTTCAGAGCACTAGACAGCTAGGACTCACAGAACTCCGTGGTCCCCAACTTCAGACTATTGACCATACCTAACTCACCTAGCCCCATCAGTTCTTCTGTCTTCCTAGGATGAGTGGCAGTCCTGGGCCCTGGACTATGTCATGGGAGTTGCCCTGCAGGTGACTTGGCGCTGTGAGCTCTGCAAGGCACGGTGCTCAAACCTTTACTGGGAGCCTACTGTCCTGACTGTGCATGTCCGATGCACTTGCAGATGGGGAGACTGAGGCTCAGAATGGCTTTGTGGTTCTCCAAGACCACAGAGCCAGGATTGTCTCTAGCTTCAGGTTCCCCACCTCAGGTGCTCAGCCGCCATATTTGCCTAGAAACGGGGCTGGGGTGGGTTGGGGCTGTTCTGGTATGATGCTCCAAAGACTCCAGAGCACAGCAGTCGCTGGTAGGTGGGACCTTTGGCTGGAAATGATGACGAGGGTGGAAAGCCAGGTGAGCCTGAAGAGCCTCCAGGAACCAGGGCTCCCTGGTAGACAGGCAAGCAGTCAGTGGCTGCCTCTTACAAGGTGTGTTACATAAAGGCTGGCAGAGAGCGAGCAGCAGCCATCACCCTCTTCCTCCTGGGCTTTGGCCATGGAGAGCAGTAACCCTGACTTCACTAGTACCTGGGGAGCATGAGACCCTGAAGGCTCCATCACCGCCTCCATCTTCTTCAACCAGTACCACCCCCCAGAGCTCAGAGCCCCTTTGAGTCTAGAACTGCAGAGAAGTCCTGTTTCTTTGCAGCTGCAGTGAGGAGCAAGAGTCATGGGCACTTGCTCCTCTGGAAGCTCTCATGTGACCCCAGCCTCCCCGTGTTGACCGGCGCTGAGGGTCTTGGGTGAGCCTTGCTCCACACCATATGCTCTTGGAAACATCTAGAGCCAGGACAGAGCACCTCCTTTGTCAGGAGTCATCCCAAGAGCTGATACAGCCTCTCCCATACACCGATGGACACTTAGACATCATATGGGCAACGGGGAGCAGTGTGTCCCTTCATATTAGCCACAAAGCCAACTTCCTTTTAGGGCAGTGGTTCTCAACCTTTCTAATGCTGCGACCGTTTTTAAAATATAGTTCCTCATGTTGTGGTGATTCTCCCCCCCAACCATAAAATCACTTCATTGCTTCTTCATAACTGTAATTTTGCTACTGTGGTGAATATCTGATATACAGGACATTTGATATGTAATCCCAAGGAGTTGCAACCCACAGATTGAGAACCGCTGCTCTAGGGAGCCTGCATCAACCAGTGTTCTGAGAGCCCAGTTATGCTCAAAGGCCCCAGCTAGCCTCAGCCAGGAAAAGTCAGCCTGCTGACTCCCAGTTAGCCCCAGGACCCTGTCTGGTACCCAGCATGGGTCTAAGCCAAGTTCTTGTCCATTCCTGCCATGGGGAGAGATGTCCAAAGAGCACCTCAAATTTGTTCCAAATGTCGCCAATGCAATATTTACCTAGGAATTTATAAACAGCCCCTTTCTAAGCTGGAAATCTCTGACAGCCTGGGAGAGGGCTCCGCAGAAGGAGGCATAGAGTCTGAGGTCTGCTGGCAAGCGTCTGGCCAGCCTGTTGGGCTTTCCTACCCAGGAAGGGTATGCGATCCCCTCACCACTCTTGGCAGTAGTGCAGGCAGTAGGTGGTGGCAGGAGCCACCCTGACAAGGGAGCAGGGCCCTGTGTGTGGGTGCAATGCAGCATCCCTGCCCAAGGCACCTCCGGGCTGCTGGAACCAGCTGCCTGCTCCCATCACGCCTGCTATCGGCCTGTGAGGCTGACAACTGCTGGGGTACAACAGACCTGAGCAGGGGTGCCCCTACGACGTCTGGTTCAGCTGACCAGGTGCAACTCCAGGAAACTTTGAAGTCAGCAGAAAACCCTACAGGGTCCCCAGCTTCCTCCCCGTAGAGCTCCAGACCCACAGATTCCTAGCGCATCTCAGCAGTGTAGCCTCAGGGATGGGACAAGGCTGCGCGGAGTGGGGTGGGGTGGGGGGTGTTGCACACTCACCGTGCAGCACGGCATGAGGGCACAGGGCAGATTTCTCTCTCCTCCAGGCTGGTCCTCAGTACTCCACGCTCAGCTCTGCTATCTCCGGTGGGTTGGGTCCCCAAGTGGGCTAGTCCCGCCTCCAACTAGCCGCTCAGAGCCAATGGCAAGCCGGACCCGACTGCCCCGCCTCCAGTGAAGGCTCTTCCTGGCGGGATGGCAGCAGCTACAGGCAAGTGTGGATCTGTGCAGCGGGCGCGTGAGGCACGCGACCTAGGGCTGAGGGGCTCACTGCAGGGATGTACCCCAGAGACTTGCAAATAGTGACCCACAGTGGCCTGGTGTGTGATGTTCGGGGACAGCTGTCCCCTCCAGCATGGTCCTCTGCAGCCTTCCTCTGGGCATCCAGCCCGACCTGGATGCAGCAGAGGATGCACTTACCTAACACCAGGGCTGTCTCTTCTGCGGCTGATTTGGGTAGGGGCTGCAGGAGGAGAAATTACTCTAGAACAAACACCTAAGACCCCACTGACAGACTCCCTAACCTCTCTATGGTCTTTCTCCTCCAGGGACAAAGCACAGAGGCGGTACGTGGCACATCTTCTGTATCTAGTGCAGTGGGCACCAGCTTCTCTCAGCACCATTGCTCAGCCTTTCCCTCCTCTCCCCTGCCCTTCCTTCTCCTCCCCTGTCCAGCTGACCTTCCTCCCTGGTAGCTCCCAGGAGGCCTCTCTGGGGAGAAGCACCTTGCCTGCTCTGGAAGGGCTCCTCAGGGGTGGTTGTGAGGGTGGGGGGCAATTGTACAGACAGTGTTAGTGTCTCTCTACCGTACTTCTGATGTCAGCAACACTGTCCCTGGCTCGGCACTTGTGGGTATCTGCCTCTGTGTGCTGGTATGTGACAAGGACCAGCTTGCTTACACTTAGCTCTGCTCCTGGCATGAACTCCTGGGCAGTGCACCTCAGCATGCAGGGGAGAGTGGTCAGGGTCACAGGATTTGGGCAGCAGAGGTTGCTCGGAGTGGCAGTCTGGCAGGCCACCCTGCCCTGTACACTTCAAAGAGGAAACAGGAGGTCTTAGAGGCCACCTGCTGGCAGAATCTGGCTCTCTCTGTGCCTCCGTTTACCCATCTCATAAGGGTCAAGTGAAGTGACCTTTGTAAAGAGATGAGTGGAGTTTATGGTACGTGAGTGCTCAGCAAACACACGAGGCTGGGCTCTTCTCTCATCTGACTCTCAGATGCTCCTCCTGGAAGGTGTCCTGTTGCCCAGAGCATAGATGTGGGCACTGACTCTCTCAGAGGCTCCCTGGATTGTCCCGGCCACTGAGGGCGGGGCTTCAGGAGATGGGGAGCTTAGTATCCCATGTATACTTGGGGGGCACTATGGCAGAAGGAGGCTGCTTTATGGACAGGCAGGACAAGAGGAGTAGGTGTGAGATGTTCACTTTGTCCATCTGGGTGCTCTTAGCTTCCTAGGACGTCCTGAATGGAGCAGCTGGGGCTGGGGTTCCTAGCATTTGCCAAGAGGACACTGCAGATCCCCGCCTGCCCTCTGTAAAGGTGTGTTACACTGTTTATGCTGCATCTGTTTAACTATGTACAGATGTGCTGCATTTGTTTTACCCTGCCTGCCTAAGGCACCTGATTGGTCTAATAAAAAGCCAAACGGCCAGTCGCTAGGCAGTAGAAGGATAGGCAGGGCTGGAGGGCAGAGCGAATAAGTAGGAGGAGGAATCTAGGCTCAGGAGGAGAGAGAAGAGAGAACGAGGGAGAAAGAGAGGGAGACACCCTGAGTCAGGCAGACAGACACAGAGGAAAGCACAAGGTAGGACAAACAGAATGAAAAAATGGTAAAAAGCCCCAAGGCAAAACATAGGTAAAGAGAAACAGGTTCAATTAAGTTGTAAGAGCTAGCAAGAAAGAGCGTAGGCTAAGGCCGAGCTTTCATAACTAATAATAAGTCTCCCTGTCTTTATTTGGGAGTTGGTTGGCAGCCCAAAGAGAAAGCCTGCTGTAGTCCTCTTTGTCTGACACCTATCTCTGCTTCCTCTCCCACCCCTTCCCTCTCCCCCATCCCTCTCTGATTTCCCACTTTCATCTCCCCCCACTTCTTCCTTTCCCTCTTCCTTTCTTATCTTCTCTACGTCCTTCCTTCCTCTCTTCACTACCTCCCCTCCCCTCCCCTCTCTTCTCCTCTCCTCTCCTCCATTCAGTATCGACGGGGCACCTAGCAGGCTTGTGTCCAATAGTGACAGTATCAAGTCAGAGACATGGCTCCTGACCCCATGATCACTTGAACTGGCATTTGTCCTTGGCAGACAGTGTGGATGTCTTAGGGGAGGAGTAGTGATGATGTTGACGAAGAAAGCAATTGTGGTGGGTGAAAGTGACAATGATGGCGATGATGATGGTGATGATGATGGTAGTGATGATGGCAATGGTGGTGATGAAGAAAGCAATGATGATGGTGATGATGTTGATAGTGGTGATGGTTGATGATGGTGATATGATGCTGGTGCTCAGGGTAACGATAGTGAGATAGTGATGATGACCGTGATG
>CABHPR010143192.1:20540-53085 GCA_902168415.1 Peromyscus melanophrys
CTGGTGCTCAGGGTAACGATAGTGAGATAGTGATGATGACCGTGATGTTCGTGGCAATGGTGACAGTGACGAAGGCTGTGTAGTGGCAGTGATGATATGTAATAAATGGTTGCACCTTGTATGAGGCCACATCCAGTTCCAGAGCTCTCCTGGATGCTCAAGACCTCCACATTTCTCACCACAGCGTCTGGGTGACACTGTTGCTCTTCTGCCTCTTGCTTGTGGCCAGAGCTAGTCTAGAAAAGATCTCCTGCTGTGGATATCGCTCTGTATAAATAAAACACTGATTGGCCAGTAGCCAGACAGGAAGTATAGGCAGGACTAGCAGAGAGGAGAGAGCAAAAGGAGAGGAAGGCAGAGGGGAGGAGACACAAGATGCCGTTCAGGGAGCATCATGTAGAGGCAACAGGTAAAGCCACGGAACACGTGCAGCATATAGATTAACAGAAATGGGCTTAGAATAAGAGTAAGAGGTAGACAATGGTAGGCCTGAGCTAATGGCCGAACAGTTTAAATAATATAAGAGTCTGTGTGTTTATTTTATAAGTGGGCTCCGGGACTGGCGGGACTTGGTGGGAGCTGGAGAGAAATTCTCCAGCTATAATCTCCCATGTCATTTTCCTTTCCTATTTTGCCTTTTTTTTTTTTTCTTTTTGGTTTTTTTCGAGACAGGGTTTCTCTGTGTAGTTTTGGTGCCTGTCCTGGATCTCACTCTGTAGACCAGGCTGGCCTCGAACTCACAGAGATCCACCTGGCTCTGCCTCCCGAGTGCTGGGATTAAAGGCGTGCGCCACCACTGCCGGGTTTCCTTTCCTATTTTGGTGGGTCAGTTTATCGAACTTTACCCCTACTAAAGTGTAGCACCAATAGGATTTTGGAGCCTGTGAGAGCAAAGAGTCAATATTTGGGGTGGGGAATAGCTCCCCAACTCTACTCCCGAGAGGCTGTCCTGTGCTGAGAAGTTGGCCCCCTTCCCCGTGCATATTCTAAGCAGCCCCCCTTCATGTAATAGGCACTAATGAAGACAGCGCCCTGCCAGGCCCTGCTGGTTCCCATCTGTCTCCTTGGCTCTCCTGCCTTTGGTGAAGCTGGGTCTACCTACCTCCCCACAGGAAGCTGCCAAACACCCTCACTCAGCGTCCCTTAGGCACCCTCTGCAGCCAGCCTCTTCCAGACCATTAACTCTGCCTAGCCACCTGCCACCCTTGCTGGAGGGACTATACGCTTGTTTGGAGGGGCTGGGGCTGTCTCCACCTAAGAGCCTCTGGGCAACAAGTTCTGCAGGGCTCACATAGCAGGTTCTCAGCAGAGTCAAGGCTCTGAGCATGGCAGAAGCCTTAGTGGAAGCCCTGGCTCCATCACTACTGAGTATCAGTTGCATCAGTTACCCTGGCTGGGCCTCAGACTTTCTTCTCCTGTCCAGCTATGAGGCTAGGATGAGGTAGATTCCTAACTTGGCAGGGAATTCCTTTTGTTACACATTAATTATGAAGGACAAGGGTGTGGTGAGGCATGCCTGTTATCCCAGCACTTTGGAGGCTGAGACAGGAGGATTGCCACAAGTTAGAGGCTATTCTGATCTAGATGGAGAATTCAAGGCTAACTAGGGCTACGTGGCAGGACTGTATTTGTTGCTATGCAGTGGCCTGTAAAGCTTTCATCAAGGACAAACCTAAATTCAAGGACAACTTGTGACTAATCTTCTCCTTGGCGTTCACAGGTCTATGGACTACTGCAGGGCAATCTGATAGCCAGGAGGAAATGCCTTCAGGTGTGCCTTGGGGAAATATGTTCACAGGTATCTCTGAGCCCTAGTGACCTTCTAAGCTCTACATAAGGCCTGATGATCCCAGTAACCTGGTAACCCCATTGAGCCCTTTAATATTCGAACCGTAAAATAACGTTCTCTTTTCCACATAAAGGAACCCAGAGAGTCTGTGTATCTATGCATCATTGCTCTCCCCTCCCAGGAACTCCAAGCTTTAGCGTTTGCTGCACTGGCTGCAGCAAATATTTTTTACAAAGGCAAATACAGGAGCTGAGCAATTAAGAACACTTGCTGCTCAGTCATGAGAATCTGGAACCCAGCACCCACATTGGGTTCACAAACACCTGTAAGGGATCTGATGTCCTCTTCTGGTCCCTTTGGGTGCTGTACACTGGTGTGCACATACACACACACACAGAAGCACACACACATATAAATCAAATCAAATCAATCTTCTTTCTTTTTTATTGGCCATTCAGTTCTTCATTAGACCATCAGGTGTTTTAGACAGACACAGTATCACAGCTTCACAGAGTTAAACAAATGCAACATAAACAAAAGTAACACACCTTAAAATAATATTCTACAACAGAGAAAGAACAAAAGAAAAAATCCTGCATTGTTATAGGGTTTTACATAATGTTGAATGCTTTCTATATTCTTGGAGGAGGTCTGGCTAGCTGTCATGGATTCTCCCATAAAGACTGGTTACTGCGTTGTAACTTGGCTTTTTTTTTTTATGTCAAATGCCATTTATTGAAGGAGGGAGGAGGTCTTAACTACAGGCTTACAGCACAATGGGAGAACCCCAGAGGGCAGAAGTTTGCTACCGATGTTTTACAATCTTGCATCTAAGTTGTTAACGCCTGTCCCATACACATAATTAAAAATAATAAAAAGTATTTAAAAAAATCAATGTAGCTGGGTGGTGGTGGCACACACCTTTGATCCCAGCACTTGGGAAGCAGAGGCAGACAGATCTTTGAGTTCGAGGCCAGCCTGGTCTATATAGAGAAACTCTGTCTCAAAACAAAACAAAAAACAAAATCAATGTAAATCACCCCGTTAACAGACAAAGGGGAAATACTGTGTGACCATTTTAACAGTTGAAGGAAAGAACCAGTTGACAATATCCAATATGTATGCATGTTTGAAATGTTCTTGGAAAAGTGGGAGTATGTGGAACTTACCAGCATGGTGGGAATACACAATATGCAATATGCCTGCAGTTGGATCAGTTTTTTTAAATATTTATTTTTGTTTTATATCTATATATGAAAGTTTGCTTGCAAGTGTGTATAATCACTACACGCATGCACATACATGCAGTACTCACATATGCCAAAAGAGGGAGCCAGATACCCTGAAACTGGAGTGACAGGTACTTGTAAGCTGCCCTGTGGGTGTGAGGAACCAAATCCTGGTCCTTTGCAAGAGCAGCAAGTGATCTTAATGGCTGATGCCTGAATTGTGTTTAGTGGTGAAGGAAAAGCATTTTCCCTGTGAGACTGGGGATAAGATAGCGATGCCTATCCTTGTGGTTCTGTCCTAAAGATGGCCTTTGTGATGATGCTATAGGATAGCAGAGATAGAGAGACCATGATTATTTGCAAATCTCAGACGTTTCTGAAAAGGTCCTGGAAGACATCAGCGAATGCAACAGATTGAAAGGACAGCCATTAGACAGAATCAAGTCAGTGCTAACAGCTGGAGAGCAAGAATGAAGAGATCGTGTGTACATGGCACGCAGAAACCACAAATACCTCACAGAGAGTTTGCAAGATATGTGCCAAGACACTTGTATGGAAAGCCACAAAGGAGAAACCATAGAAGCACAGGGGCCACGGGGAGGTGGAGGGCTAGATCTCATTCATAGGTCAGAAAACACCACTGTTGAAATGTCAGTTTGGGGGCTGCGGAGATGATTCTGTCAACAGAGAGCTTGTTATGCATCATAAGGACCTGAGTTTGGATCCTCAGCACCCACATAAGAAGCTGAGTGTGGTGACGCTGTAACTCAAGCACTGGGTAAGTGGGCACAGAAAGATCCCTGAAGCTCACTGGCCAGCTAGTTTAGCCAAACCAGTGAGCTCCAGGGTTAAGAATAAGATGTAGGGTAATACAGAAAGAAACTCTTTGGGTCAGGAGCCATTGTGACAGGTCCACACCCCCAGCACCACACCCAGGGCCCAGAATGGAGTTGCTGGAATCAGGGAGCCCTGGGAATCTGGCTCCGCAATGAGCAAACCTGAGCCTGAGTCTGGTGTCTGTGATCAGGTTGAGCTGGCTGGGAAGCTTCCAGAACTCATGACCAGCACAGTCAGCATCCGTCTGTTGTATCATTTATTCATTTGACTTTATTCTCCACTGAGCACCTACCAGTCCCTCCATTCATTGGATCCATGTTTCCTGGCTCCTCCTCCCATCCAGGGACAGTGTGACTGCTGCTTGCTGACTCTGAGCCCTCAGGAGCACACCTGCTCGTGAGAGATGCAGAACCAAGCAGGTCAGGTTTGCTGTGGTGGTGTGTATGTGTGGTACCCAGACAGGTAAGAAGCATTGAGAGCAGATTCCAGCTGCCAGGAGCCACAGCACCACAGTTAACAGACAACACCCTGGGCAGGACAAAGGCAAGCAGCAAGGCAGAGGAGGTGTGACATCAGGTGGGCAGGGTGCATAGGGCATCTCCGTCTGCCATAAGAGGTGATGGCTTTGGCTTTGAAGGTTAGGGCAGACTATCTGCTGCTAAAGCCTGGCTCAGCTGTCCTGGCAAACTTCTGCCTCCTCTGCAGACCTGGTTTTGAGCTGCCAGGTGACCCCCTAGAGGTCATCCAGCTACAGAGGTGCTAGAAGGCAGGAGCCTAGCCACTCTGTGATGGAGTCAGGTCTGTCCTGCATCTGCCTCAATTTAAGCCATCCCAAGAGCAGCCTTGACACTCTATGTGAGCCCCACTAGGCTTAGGGTAGACATGACTGCGGCTGCCTCTGGGCTTCCCTAGCATCCTCATACCCAGCAATGGCCTGGGGAGCAGAGGTCCTGTGTTCCCCCATCTGTCTAGATCAACTCATTTATCATATGCTCCAGGGCTGTCAGCTGCTGTGATAGTCACCTGTCACCCTGGCACACAGATGGACACCCTACAGGGCCTGCATCTGTGTCCTTAGGCAAAGAGGATACAGCTGACCTCAGATTTATTTCACCTTTATCTCAGTGGCAAGCCTTCTGGGAAGGGACCACTCTGTTCCTTGGGGTCTGGTGTGAAATGCATGAAGCTCTTTCCCAATCTGCCTCCCCAAAGCGGCCTCATCCACTGGGTCCTTCACCCACCCTTTCTGGGCCCATGCTGGCCTTTAGTCTAAGGGTCTCACATCTACCAGATTCCCTGTTGGAGCCTCTCCAGTTCTGAGGGCTCCATCTCAAGGAGGACTGGGGACATGGGATGGCTACAGTCGTGTCCTGGGGAGGAATACATCCTGCAGAGGTGGTTCTTCTTGGCTGGGGCTACAAGCAGGGGTTTCTTTCCATTCTAAGAACATTCTCCAAAGTCCCCAGAGTGAGTAGCATATTACCTTTCAAATGGGGGAAACAGCTTTATCTAGCAGTCAGGTCACGGTACTGGGTCTCACAGAGCATGGAAAAGATCATCTTTACTTTGAATTAAAATATCAATATAAACAGCTCAGTTGGTAAAGTGTGTGCTATGTTAGCCTAAGGACCTGAATCGGGTCCCCCGAGCCCATATAAAGCCCAGGTGTGGTGATGCATGCTTGGAATTCCAGCGCTGAGGAGATGGAGGCAGGTGGAACTTGCTGACCAACTAACCTAGCTTAGTCAGCAAGCCCCAGGGCCCAGTGAGAGGCTCTGTCTAAAAGCTGCAAATGACTACTATAGACAACCCAAGGCTGGCCTCTGGCCTCCTTGCACATGTATCTATACCTACACTCACACCCTCATGGGCACATATACATATGCCCTTCCCTATACACACACAAAAGGGAGGAGTTTTTCTGAGGGTGTCTGTCAGAAAGATACATGGGTGGAATGTTCTTTTTCATACCAGATGTTTCCATCTGGCTGGAAAGTGTGTTGGTGACTTATTTTCCTGGTGTTCTTGGTAAGATTTGAATGCTGTTCTTTACATTTTTATGTTATGTGTCTGGGTGTTATGTCTGTGTACTATGTGCGTGCAGTGCCTACAGAGGCCATAAGAGGATGCCAGATCCCCTGGAACAGGTGGTTGTGAGCTACCACCTGGGTCTCGGGAACTGAACCCAGGTCCTTTGGAAGAGCAGCCAAATGAATATGTTGAATATGCCGAGCTATCTCTCTAGGCCCAGGGCTTGCATGCTTTAAGAATGACAATGAAAGCAGCTTTGTTTGTTTTGTTTTGTTTTAGTTCTTAAAGAACCACCATAAAACATACAGAAACAGTGTGTACTTGGGAAGCTTGGCTCCCTTCCTCTTTTCTCCAACTGTAGGTGAAGCGGGCTGGCAGGCCAGGGTGGAGTCTGCAGAAACAGCTTGACTGAGCACAATCTTGGAGAAGCCGAGGGAAAGCGATGGGATCTGGATAGGAGCCAGGGGTGCCCTGCTGGCACTGTGAAGGTTCTTTGGGGCACCTGAGAGGCAGAAGTAGCCAGGATGCAACTACTTGGGGTGGCCCTGGAGCCAGGACAGACTGCGTCTGTTTAGTGGTAAAACAGCACCACCTTGTGGCCTTCACGAGTGACACCAGGCTGGAGAATTGGGGAGGCAGTAGCCACCTGGACTGTGAACGTTTTTTGTGGGGAATGAATGCTGGGGTGAGAGAGGGAGAAACAGCAGTTTAGACAAAGCCTTGTAGTGGATGCATACAACATCAGGCCTCTGTGGACAGAGCTGAAGAGCCAGTGCCCCCCAAGAGCAGCGAATGCCCCCCCAGGAGCTGATGCTGAGCCTCCAGTCACCTGGCCCATCTACCGCAGGAGGCAAAGCTCCCGTCACCAGGCCCACTGGGGCTGAAGGGCAGTTTTCTTGGGTTGGAAGCCACGGGGGCAGAAGGATGCAGGGCACATGCCCTCACTGTAGCTCTGGGGTCCTCCTTTTGCCCCTGCCTGTTCCTGTCCTTACCATGTCCTTTGCATGTTCAACATGCAACCTGGCCTCTTTCCCTTCTCCCCTGCTCATGAGAGGGCAGAGCTGGGACATAGCGAGGGTTTGAGCAAGACTGGGGGTCCCCTGGCAGCTATGAGGGTAGGGCAGGTGGGCATAGGATGGCTGGCCACTCTACACTTGCCTCATAGGCAGGGATAGTCCCCCAAGGCTTGACTGGGGCTCCTCCCCTAAAGCCCTGTTTAGGACTACCTGCAGCGGCTCCTTCTTCCTGAGCTGCCGGCCCTTCATGTAGTACAAGAGGGGCTTTGCGCTGCTGTCGATGCAGGCTAAGAGGGTGGCCAATGGCAAGAAGAAGGGGAGCAGGAATGTTATGACCGGCCGCAGGCTCCAGTAGACAACCATGGGCAGGCGGCAGAAGAACAGCAGGATCCCGGAGCACTGGGCCACTTTGCAGAACTTGGGGAGTGGATGCACAGAGCAGCAGTTCCCACAGATTAAGAGAATCTTGCTCGCCCCACAGGCCATGACCGCCAGCACCACTAGCCAGACAACACTGGCCCAGTGGTAACTGAGGCAGACCAGGAACCTCATTCCCTTGTACAGCAGTCCACAGGCATTGGCCGGCAGTAGCACAGCTGGCATGGTCAATGCCCAGATCAGGAGACAGAGCACGGCTGAGGTGTACCTGGGGCGGCAGCTGGGGCTGCAACAGGAGGGGAACATGTAGGCAAGGCAGCAGTCCACAGCGAAGGCAGCCAGCAGCCAGAGCCCCACAGCAAACCACAAGAAGATGATCGGGAAGTGGAGTGTATCCTCATAGCCCAGGGCGATCTCGGCAATAGAGAAGCCCACTTGGCAGGCGAGGAAGAGGAAATCGGCAGCGGCCAGGTGCAGCAGGTAGATGTTGAAGGGGCCCTTCTTGATGTGCAGACCAAGGTGCCAGAGCAGCAGAGCGTTGCCCCCCAGCCCTGCCAGGCTGACAAGGAGGCTGAGGTAGAAGAGTACATTGTTGAACGTGCCCCAGATGTTGAATATGGAGAACATCCTGGCTGGCTTCCGTGGGTGATCTGGGAGGCCCCTGTAAAGGGTGACAGTGCTCACTACCCAGATGCTGTGCTCTGAGTGTGGGAGGTAAGACATCAGGAGTCTCCAGCTTCTGGAGTTAGTGTGGTCTTGGCCCCCTTTCCTAGCTGCATGTGATCTTGCCCCCTCCCCAACATCTGCTGTGCTCTGAGGCAGCATTCTCTGCCCTCATCCTGGCTGGCCAACCCTTCCTGTGTGAGGTGCTTCCTTGCAGAGACCTACCAGTTTCAGGCAAAGGGGCCACAGGTGGAGAGACTCCCCTTTCTTTCCCATCATGTACTAGTGTGAGGGCTCCAAGGCACTGACCACACCTACCCAAGGGTCTCTGATGGTGCCTGGTATGACTCCAGGACACTATTCTGTGCTGGATGAGGCTTTAGGGGACTTCCCCACACAGTCCTTCTGGAACAGGACACTAAACCCTCAGGGTCCTGAAGGACTGTGGTTACTCACTTTAGTGATGGGTCTCAGGGCTCTGAGTCTTCTGGGGGAGTGATTAGCAGCAGGAGAGTTCCTGGTGCTCTCATTTGGGGGGGCGGGGGCGTCTCAGAGCAGTACCTCTCTTTTCATAAGGCCCGTGGTAGATCTTGTCCTAGCTCACGGGATGTTCCAGGTATGAGGACCCAGACCCAGGTTCTGGGGACAGGGCCTGCTAGGGAGGAACAGCTCTAGGAAAGGATAGATGAGGAGGGGTGTGAGAAGGAGGGAGACACAGACAAGGAGGCAAGGACAGAGTGGTGGGGGACAGGGTCAGAGATGGAGAGAGAGGTGGGAGATAGAGACAGAGAACACTGTGAGCTTTGTGTTTTACCCTCATTCCCGGCTTGGGATGTGTCCCCTGCCCAGGAGACCACCTTAGCTATCTCTCCACTCACAGAGGCTCACATCCATTAGCCCCTGCTTCCTCTCGTGGTCCCAAAACTTCTGCAGTGTCCTGGTAAGGGTCACCTCCCGGCTCATCACCAAGGATTCTTCCTGGCACCTCCTACAAGCCCAGCTGTCAGGGTCAGAGTGCAGGGCCTCAGGACCTTAAAATTAGAGACTTTTCCTGGACTCTTGTGCATCATTGGTGACAGAGGCAGGACCCTTCCTCTCTGTGGGCCTCAGTGCCCTATGGTACACCAAGGGTGTTTAATTCAGACTCCTAGTCCTGTGTGGATTCCCGCTGGTGGAGGCAAGGCTAGTTTTGAAAGGGGATACAAAAGGTGGGTTGGGGCATCTTCCTCATCCTTGTTCTCCAATGGACCCAGAGCTGTGAATTCCAAGCCTGCAGCCTCAGTCTCCAAGGTTCCCTTCCCTTACCGAGGGAAGGTCCCTTTCAGAGGACATCCTCAGAGCCACCAGCGCCCCTCTGAAAGCCAGGCAGGGAGCAGGATGCCGTAGAGGGTAATAGAAGGGGTGTTCCTTGCTTGGGGGAGCAGGTAGAGGGGCAGACTAACCTTCTCGCCTGCTGATTGCCTGCTGACAATGGCTGTCCCCAGCTGGTTCAGGACACACTTGTTGTCTTGAGCACCTCCTGGCCTCTAAATCCCCTCCTGTCCTCTGGGGCTGGCTCCTGCCAGTTCCCTAGAAGTGAGAGGGCGTGCCACCTTTTCAGGGGAACCGAAGGAATGAGCTCAAACAGAGCTGTTTGTGTGGGTGGCTCCTCCCTCTCATCTGGGAGAAGAAACCAGAGAACCTTCACACCACCTGTTCTGGAATAATCCCTGACCCTAGGTGCTCAGGACCAAAGAAAGAGATGCCACTGTAGAGATGGCTCAGTCAGGAAATGCTATGCAAGCATGAGGACCTGAGTCTGGATCCCCAGCCCCTGGGATAAAAGCTGGGCATGATGGGTGCAAGCTTGTAACCCCACTACTCGGAGTTGGAGACCAGAGGACCCCTGAGACTTGCTATCCAGCTGGCCATGCCAGCCAGGTTTTTGGTGCAAGATCTTATCTTCGAAAAATAAGGTATTGGGCCAGTGAGAAGTCTCAGTGGGTAAAGGTGCTTGCCACCAAGCCTGACAACCTAAATTCAATTCCAGGGATCCACATGGAAGGAGAGGATTTATTTCTAAAAGTGTTCCTTTGATCTGGACACCCGTGGTGGCACATTTGTGTGCACACACACATAAACTTTAAATGTATTTAAGCTGGGTGTGGTGCCCCACTCCTTCAATCTGAGCACTTGGGGAGCAGAGGGAGACTCTCAGTGAGTCTACATAGAGAGTTCCAGGCCAGCCAGGGCAGCAGAGTGAGATGTTGTCTCAAAACAACAACAAATGCCATTTTAAATGTTTTTTTAAAGTGGGGAGTAATTGAAGAAGACACCCCATGTGGACCAGTAGACTCCGAATGCACCAGCACAGGTGGACACATAAACACACACGACAGTGGGGAGAAGGAGAGGGAGAGAGGCAGACAGAGCTAGGACTGCACAGTGAGATATATTGGCAAACTTACCGGCAGAGGAAGGTTCTGGGGAGCTGGGCGGCCAAGCACTGAGTGTGTCCCTGTATTTGGGACAGAAGACAGTGTCATTATGGGTTAGGACAAAAGCATGCTCTCAGGCCAGAATGTCTCTGGTTTATCTTCAGATTCCATCAAGAGCCAGGCACATCCCTCCACGTCATCCAGTGCACATGTGCTTTCACAGTTCTGTGTTATGGTTTCCTAGTAAACTATGTAGGAAAACCCAACTGTGTTGCCTCAGTCACAGCAGCTGTAGCTCAGAATGGCTGCCATCATGTCAAGCCATATCCGTACTCTCCCCTGTGCGAGATGGACCCTTACGATGCACATAAGCACTGTGCAGCCTCAAGTCTCTCCAACATTTCATTGTTCTGGTGGGGTTTTAGTCAGCATTGCCCTCGAGGATTAACATAATCCACATGGTGTGCTGGTGCTGGGAGGCGATCTGCCTGGCTTTTTAGAGGAGTCCGCAGCAGCAGGAGAGCCTGTGCACAAATAAAGTAGAGAGCAGAGTCGGACGGGACTGAGGACTTAGCGCCTCTCCTATGCAAGTGTGGGATGGGAGAGGGCATTGATCTGGGTTTTCACATGCGACAAGGGATAGCGTCTGGATATGGAATTGATGTTCTGTTTTGATGGGGGTATGGCCCGTGGCCTGTCACTAACAGCTGCTGTGTGAATGTGACCAAAAGTGTAATGTGTGATTTAACACCTTGAGCCCCAGGCTAGACAGATGGCTCAGAAATTAAAAGCAGCCATTGTTCTTCTGCAGGACCTGAGCCCAATTCCCAGCGCTGAAGTTCAGTGATTGTACCAATTAAAGGGCGAGCAGACTCATCTTGGGTAGTAGAGTGGGGACAGTCTTCCCTTGCATCCGTGTGAACCCCAACATGTCCTATCCCAAATATTCTGAAGTCACCAGGCCACCAGTTTATTCCAGGAGACCTTTGGCTCCTGTGTGGCATGAGTGGCAAACTGCCAAGCCTCTGAGACCATACAGGAGGTCCCTAAGCACCAATTGGTCCAAAGAAACTAAGGTCAGTGTCCTCATGTGATTAAGCCAGATTCCCCCAATCCCCAGCCCTGTCACAGTACTGCCTACTGACCAGGGTACCCATACCCAGAGTCATCCACAGGTCATCTGTCCCAAATTTGTTTTTCTTCCCCCCCCCTCAATTTTAAATTACATTTATTTACTTATATGTGTGAGTATATTGAGGTCAGTTCTCTCCTTCCACCATATGGGTTCCGGGGATTGAACTCAGGTGGTCAGGCTTGATGGCAAGCTCCTATACCCACTGAGCCATATTATCAGCCCCTGTTGAATAGTAAGCACTATCCTCCCATCCTTTGAGCCAACTGCTGTTATCTTCATGAGCTCCGCTGTATCTGCTTGACAAAGATCATCCCAGATGAACCTGATGACTTTAGAGGTTTGCTCATAGAAAGAAGGACTGGGGAGGGTCATGGGAATCTTACCTGAATATCCAGCCCCCTTCCCCCAGCCATTTGTATGCAGTTCTGCTCAAGCTGCAGTCTTCAGGGTCCATAGTGGAGTATATAATTGGGGAAGGCTCGGGGGAAGGGTTTCCATCTCCACAGCTATTATCCAAGCTGGGTGCAGACCTTCCAGCTTGGCTTGCTTTAGGGTCACCTATGCAGTACATAAGCCAAATAAACTCATTGGTTCCCCGTTGAACTTGGCTGTCATTGAGACATTAGAAGGATGGGAGTAGATGTTTCTTTTTTTTAAATTTTATTTATTTTTATTTTATGTACACTGGTGTTTTGCCTGCATGTATGTCTGTATGTATGAGGGTGTCAGATCCTCTGGAACTGAAGTTACAGACAGTTGTGAGCTGTCATCTGGGTGCTAGGAATCAAATCTGGGTCCTCTGGAAGAGCAACCAGTGATCTTAACTGCTGAGACATCTCTCCAGCACCCAAGGTAGATGTTTCTTTGTCCCTTCCATGAGCAGAAAAATTTTGATACTGCCCCAAATCTCTCTTGTCCCGGCCAGCGGGATCTTCAGCAGAGACCCTAGAAGGGGGAATGGCGAATGAAAGGGATAAGAGACACAAAGAATTGACAACAAGACAGTATTCTGATCAAGCTGCAAAATTTTATTTTTCTCAGGTGGGTTTTATAGTAAGCAAACCAGGAAACTTTCTCTGGGAAAAGATCAGGGGACTATTGAATTGCCAAGCAACCCAACCAAGCAACCTAACCTCAAAGCATTATTACTAATGGTCAGTGTAGCAGAAAGATAAAGAAATGTTATTTTCTAATAACTCAGGACTTGTCCAGGCATGTCACAAGTTTCTGGTTAGTGGCTCAATACTGGACAACAGAAACTTAACTCAGGCAGGCAATATGGCATGGCTCTTAAAACTGTCCTCGGCATCTCCTCCCTTTATTTTATTTTATGAGGGAGTGTGCCCACCTGAATGGTGGTGGACCTTAACCGGCTGGGGGAGACATTGACCTGATTCCTCCTAGAGCCACTGCGGGCTTGAGAAAAAAGGGTACCTTTTGGGGAGGAGAGGGCTTAGGCATTTTGGTGCCTCGAGATACCAACCTCTATGCAATTCAGGTTTGTCTCTCAGGGAATCCAAACCAAGGGCTTTTAAATCAGCCTTCCCCTGCAGTGATTGACCTTGCACCCAGAGGTGTCCATACCAGCTGATGCCAATAAGCATAGGTTCGGACTTTATGCTCCTCCTAAAGGAGAAGAGGACTGAGAAATATCATAGGGATCACATCCTCGATCCAGCATTTCGAGCCGATGGTGATGGTAATGAACCTGTATAGGTTTTGATGCCAGGAAGTCTATTTATTTTTTGATGAATTGGATTAGCCTGCCAATTATAAAGGGACCCAAAGTTACAAATAACAAAAGGCTGACTAATGGTCCTGCAAGAGACATTAAAAGGGAGAACATGGATGATCTCCACCAATCATCTGCTGCAGCAGAGAATTGCTGCTTATGTAGCTCTAGGCTAAGTTTATGTAGCTTATTTATCTGGGTTTCTACCATTCCAGACTCATTAATATAATAACAACATTCTTCCCTCAGAAAAAGGCATGTCCCACCCTTTTCTCCTGTCAGCAGGTTCAAGGCCCGACGGTTTTGTAGGGCAACCTGTGCAAGAGAGGTTAACTGCCTCTGGAGGGAGGATAAGGATGCTGCAGAAGCCTCAATTGCTACCTGAAGTTGCTTGGATAGGTGAGTTGTTGTTATGAGGGAATGACCCAGAACTCCTCCTGTCAAGCCTGCAGAGACCAGAGAGGTGGCGAGGGAAATTCTGGCCACAAGGGGCAAGAAGACAGCTCTTTTTTGCTTGGGCAGGGGGAGTCCCATCCCAAGAACTCTGCAGGGGTCCTGAGCATAAGTTGAGGGACCAGAGTAACAGGTACAATTGTGGTCAGTCTGATAGTACAAAAAACAGATAGCAGGAACCACCTTGCCGGGGGAATTATGGAAATCAGTAAAGTTGAGTAAAATGGGATTCTGACATCCTTGCAAGGGGCAATCAGCGGTGGCCAATAGGTGGCCAAAGGTCTGTGTTTTAGCATAATTAGTATAATTTTCAGTCAAATAAAAGCGCCATGCAAATGGGGATGTGTCGACTGGTCTCTGGTCCTGATAAGAAGGTACAGACAGCAGCAAGATCCAGAGTACCCAGGGAAATTTTCCCAGTTTTTTCCTCATCAGCATCTGTAAAGAAGGAGAAGGAAAGGGAAACAACCTCAGGGACTATCCTTTTCCCTGGGTGATGGGTTAGAGTTGACTTGTTTAACTAATCTATTGGGGAGCCAATGAGGGCTTATGTAGCTCTAAGCTACAAAATGAGGGCCTCCCTCTTTTTGGTCACAGAAGCATGCTGACCCTCGACCCCAAATCAGGACTGGGTCGGGCCCTTTCCACTGGGCAGTTAAGGGGTCTCGCCACATGACCAATGCTTGGTGGCTTTGAGTTTGTGGAAAGCGATCCACTGCAGACCTTTCATTCTTGTCTAAGGTAAGGAATTAAGGACAAAAAGGGCATGATGTAAAAGATTTCAGGGGTTGCCTCATGTATCATAAAGGCTTCCCTTCTTTAATTTATGAAGCATAGATTTTAGAGTCTGATGAGCACGTTCAACGATGCCCTGGCCCTGGGGGTTGTAAGGAATGCCAGTGACATGCTTAATCTGAAGTTGTTGGCAAAAAGATTGAAAATTTTTTTCCAGTATATCCTGGGCCATTATCAGTTTTTATAATTTTAGGCTTTCCTAAGACAGAAAAGCATTATAAAATATGGGAAGTAACATTTTTGGAGGCCTCTGCAGCCTGGAGAGAGGCAAATATAAAACCACTAAAGGTATCAACTGTAACATGTATGTATTTAAGTTTGCCAAATTCAATTAAATGAGTAACACCCATTTGCCAAATTTCATTGGAAACCAAGCCCTGGGGGTTAACTCCCAGATGTTGAACCGGAAGGGAGACAGCACAGTCAGTGCGATTTTTAACGACTTCTCGGGCCTGTTCTCGGGTAAGCTTAAACAACAAACGAAGGGAATGAGCATTTAAATGGTGAAGAGACTGTGCTTGGGCAGCCTGAGAAAGGGATTCTGCAAGAACAGGAAAAACTCATTGTGTGGCTGCATCAGCCAAGGCATTTCCTTCAGACAGAGGACCAGGCAATTTTAAATGGGCCCGTAGATGGCCAATAAAAAGGGGCACTGTCTAGCCGTAATCAAGGAGCACAGCTGAAGAAAAAGTGGAGCTGCATTGGTAGAGGGTTTAATAAAGGGAACAGTTTCCAATAAGGGAACAGAATGGGCAACATAAGCACTATCAGTATACAGATTAAAGGGTTGAGAATGAAATAATTGAAAAACTTGAATGACTGCATAAAGTTCAACAAGCGGTGCTGAGGAATATGGGGAGAGGCAGGAGGTAGCCTTGCCATCCACAACACAGGCGGCAACTGCATTGGCTGAGCCATCTGTAAATATCAGGGGAGCCTCCCTTATAGGTTGTGAGGCAGTTAATTTGGGGAAAACAAAGGGATGAATTCTGGCAAACTGTAACAAGGGATCACTAGGATAATGGTTATCGATAGTACCAAGGAAGGAGGAGCAGGCAATGGGCCATTCATCATTTGTTTGAAGCAGCCAATCAAATTGTTCTCACGTATAGGGGACGATTATGGAGTTAGGATCGTTTCCAAAGTATTGGCGACTTGTTTCTCTGCCCTTAATAATTAGCTTGGTCATTAAAGACGGATAAGTGGCCAGCACCTTTGAGGTAGAGGTGGGTAGGTGGACCCGGAGTAGGGGATTCCCTCTTTTTTCTTCTCTGATGGTTATTTGTTGCCAGAAGACTAGACATGGGGGGTTCAGGAATATTAATACTGACAGAATGACAGACAGAAGGTGGATGGGAATACTCTTTCAGGGCCTTTTCTCCCTCCTTAATTAATTTTTGAACATCAGGGAAATGATTATAAGTTTTTAAGACATCATTAATTAAATTCCAGTAGGAAAAGGTTTGAACGGGGACCTTTTCAGGACCAAAGGTCTGGTAAAAATCATTTAAACAGTCTCCAACCCGTCTCCAGCACTTTTCATCTATGGTTCCTTCTCAGGGAAACCAATGACAGACATCTTCAATATAGTCAAGAATTTTTTTTTTTAAGTCTTTCTTTTTAACCCTAATTCCTCGTGTCTTGAGAGACTGTTTCAGTCCTGAAATAAACAAATCCTGTTTATTAAATGTTTGTCCCATGGTAAACTTACCTTGCGTCGTCATGTTACAATTCCTCCGGATCTGTCTCACGGCCGGGCGTTTCTGTGGCGATCACTGGCCAGACCTTCGCTCGTGGAGCTGTCTTCCACGGTGGTCCAACTCTTAGGCAGGCCTGCCTTGATGTGTGATGACGTTCACCACTCCTCCACGTCCCAGAGCCTCACACTGGGCACCAGTTGTCCCGGCCAGCGGGATCTTCAGCAGAGACCCTAGAAGGGGGAATGGCGAATGAAAGGGATAAGAGACACAAAGAATTGACAGCAAGACAGTATTTTGATCAAGCTGCAAAATTTTATTTTTTCTCAGGTAGGTTTTATAGTAAGCAGACCAGGAAACTTTCTTTGGGAAAAGATCAGGGGACTGTTGAATTGCCAAGCAACCCAACCAAGCAACCTAACCACAAAACATTGTTACTAATGGTCAGTGTAGCAGAAAGATAAGGAAATGTTGTTATTTTCTAATAACTCAGGACTTGTCTAGGCATGTCACAAGTTTCTGGTTAGTGGCTCAATACTAGACAACAGAAACTTAACTCAGGCAGGCAATATAGCATGGCTCTTAAAATTGTCCTCGGCAGGACCCTTTATTAGGAACAAAAACACTGGGGCCCCCAACTGGGTGTGCCAGGCCCCCTTCAACAGGAGTAAAGCTTTTGTCTTGCTGAAATGCTTTGGATGGGGTGGTCATTTCTTTGGGACTCCAGATCTAGTGCTAACAATATCGATGTTAGATTTCTGGAGCAACTTAAAGAGTCGGGAGGCAGAAAAGAGACCAGTTTGACCTCAGCAGACAGGAGTGTTTATCTCAAACATTGAGGGACAGACACAATGGGAGAGGGGTGTCTGCTAAAGGGGAAGCGGGTACTTGGGGTTCATAGAGGAGGCTTGGGGAATGCAACGGCTGGGGCTACGTGCAAGCCTGCCGTTTTCCCCTCCTGGAGTTGTTTGTCCAGACAAGGTTGTTATACCTTTAGAAATTGCCTTGTCCTGGCTATCAGGTTTCGAGTCACAGTCACAGTGGGCAGCTGAGTTTGGCAATGACGGTGAGAAGACAGGAGCTGGAGTCAACACAGGGCTTTCCTCGGTCAGGGTCTGGCAGTTTGTTCAAAGTTGATTCTAATGTATTCCAACACGTAAGCAATAAGGAATGGGCCAGAGAGGATAGGGATTCCAGGAATAGGGCTGGAATAGTTTTGTGGGGAATCTGTAGGCACGGTCTAGTTCAGAGCCTGTGGTAGAGGGGGGTCCTCTGTCACTTAGCAGGAGGAGGGTTTTAACTTGATCAGCTGTAATAGGTCATGTGGTTGTCGTCATGCCTTCTGGGAGAAACTTTTGAGAAATCAGTAGAGAGCTGGAAACAGATGATTTGGTTATAGAGTAAAACTGACAGATTGCCCAGGGAGGTAGAGGAAGGGGAGGGGGAGAGGCTGGTAAGCCGGTGAGAGGAAGTGGGTACTGAGTGACTGGGACTTGTCCCACTGCCAGGAGCGTTGCTGTGCCAAAGTGAGCAAGCAGAAGCAGTAGGCAGCCACAGAGTAATAAAGGAGGAAATAGGGACTAATGGAAAGGATCGTCTGGCCTGGAGTCAAAGGGACGATGGTTCTTTGCAGTTAGAGTCTCTTCATAGCATCTAGGAGGTCTTTTTGCAGATGTATCAGCATCGGAGGGAGCTGGTGTAGGGAGGCCCATTAAGAGACTTATACAGGACATTCTGTTTGTGTAGAGGGTGACGTTCAGTAAGTAAGCTTTTAGTAGAAGACAGGGTGAAAATGTAAATACGGGGATAGTAAGGAGCACAGAAGTGACCGAGGGGAGGAGCCAGAGAGGGAGGAACCCAAAGCCCGTGCATAGTTGGAGGCTTGTGATTGCATTTTTTGTCTGGTCGCTGTTGAGCAACAGCCTCGGGTCATGAGGAATTGAGTCAGGCCATCCTGGGCAATATCCCCTAGCCATAAGTAATGACTTAGCCTTTGGTCTGACCATTCTGCGCCACCTGCAGAAATAATATGCTGGGTAGCAGAAACAATCCACCCTACTCCCAGCCAAACCACAGAAAAATAGGTGTAACTTCCTGGTAGCTATTCACATTATGTGTGCATGTACATGTCTCCTTGCTCCCCCCTAAATGCACTCAACCTTCAACTGTTAGGAAGGTCGGGGCCCCTTGCTGTTCCAATAAAGCAGTCTTAGTCTGTTGAGATTGAGTCTGTGTGCTTCTCTGCCTCAGTTTCCCCACAGTCCCTGTGTCTTTGGACCCCGTCTTAAACCAGCTAGGGTTTGTTGGGACAGACGCAGCATCATTTATAGAGGAGGGCACAGACCCCATCCCCAGCGGTGGTCCAATCTAGTCTCAGAGCAGTGCAGTAGCTGAAGACTCGAGTTGGTCCTGAAGGAGGTTAAGATGTTCTGAAATTTTTCTGCGGTTTTTGAGAGCTGGTGAGACAGAGAGGTTAATTGATGTAGAAAACGCTTCAGTCCAGCCATTTTAGTTCTAAGTCGCGAAAACAATCCCTAGAGAGGCAAGAGGGATGGGTTGGATGGTCCATGGCCCACTAGTCCCCCTTTCAGAGGTCACCGAACTGCTTTCAGGGGTTTGGGGGTGCTGATCTCTCTGTAACTGCTTCCAGCTTACAAAATGGGCTGTGGAGAAGGGGCAGCAGTTAAGAGTGTCTCAGAGGAGGGTCAGTCCGAGAGGCCACAATAAAACTTGGCAGATGGCTAAGATCCGGAACAAAAAACAGCCGTTTGGTGATAATGTGTATTCTGGAGTGTGCTTTGTGAGGGGAACAGTACCTGTAACACATAAAAAGTGAGACTGGCCGGGCGGCAGTGGTGCACACCTTTAATCCCAGCACTTGGGAGGCAGAGGCAGGCAGATCTCAGAGTTTGAGGTCTACAAGGGTGAGTTCCAGGACAGTCAGGGCTACACAAAGAAACTTTGTCTCAAAAAATAAAACAAAACAAAACCAAAAAAAAGTGAGACTGTTAATACTATTATGATTTTTTATGGGGCGGTTTGAGATGGTTCAGTGGTAACCGAGTGAAAAAAAGAAATAAAAAAGGACATGACTGCCCCTAGGATTGGTGAAGGAGGTTTATTGTAGATAAAAGGGAGAGCATAGCCAGAGGCAGGGACATCTGAGAGTCCAGAAAACACAGCCAGACTGAGCTGGGCCATGTGAGGAGAGGGGAGAACTGGAGAGGAGCTACCAACCAAGATGGGTGGCCTGGGCCAAGAGAGTGAAAGGGAGACCCAAAGGGCCAGGGAACCAAAATGGCTAGATTATATAGGGAAGGGCAGCCCTGACTCTGGGCTGGAGAAGTCTACGGTAGGGGGCAGGGTATGCTAGCCAGGAGGGCCCCGTAACAGGTAAAGACTGAGGGATGCCTGGAGAACCTGGTGGCCAGCATCCACTTGATATGGTAAATAGACCCCTGTTTATCCCAGGTTTGAGACCTAACATCCCAGCCTTTCTGTTGATAAAAAAAAAAAAAAAAAAAAAGATAAGGGGCGACACAATCCTCTCTATGACTACTTCCTGCTGACATTGGGACATCAATCATTGTTGGGGGACCCCCAAAAAGCTGGAATATTGGCCAAGGCTGGGCAAAGTAGGCTGTTTCACTCATGGTCGAGGCTTTGCAGGACCATCTGGGACTAGGGAAGTGCAAGCCGCTTCAGAGCAGTTTGTGAGGCTGGACCACCTAGGACTAGCTGCTTTGAAGCTATCTGGGATGCAGAGGCCCAGGCTCCTAGGACATTCTCTTAGCAGCAGCCAGGAATGGTGAGTTTGGCGCAATTTACGGTCTTTAGTTGATTGGAAATCTGCTGGAACAGATATATATTAGGGGGCAGAAGGTAAAGTTAAGGAGTTTAGGGGAAATTTTTTATCCAGGGTGTACATTTTAAACTTCCAGGCCCACAGTCCTGATAGCTGAGGAAGGGGAGTCTTAAGATCAGGGAAGAGAGAAATCTCACCCTTGGGAATAGGCAGGTTGGGAAACAGGCTGTTGATGGACAGTACTATTTGGAGTCCATTTGACCTGTGAGAGGTAGATCTAAGTTGACTCCCTGAAGCTTACATGGATTTCTTTTTTCTTTTCTTTTTTTTTTCTTTCTTTCTTTCTTTTTTTTTTTCCCCGAGACAGGGTTTCTCTGTGTAGTTTCGGTACCTGTCCTGGATCTCATTCTGTAGACCAGGCTGGCCTCAAACTCATAAAGATCCTCCTGCCTCTACCTCCCTGAGTGCTGGGATCAAAGGCGTGTGTCACTGCCACCCAGCTTCCTGATCCTTTTTTAATGTACTTTTACAAAATATCATAGTACAGCCCCAGCGGCCAGTGGTCTTGGAGTGCTAACCTTGGACATGAAGGCCCCAAAGGTGATGCGGCCCCCTATGGGCTCTAATCTTCTTCAGTTGCTCCAGGTTCTCATGTAGCTTGTTGTCTAGACTGTTGGCCAGAGCCTGACTGTACTTTCTGTCCTTCACATCCTTCTGTCTGTTCAAGAACCAGTCTGGGATCTTGTACTGTTGTGGATTCTGCTTGATGGTGATCACACATTCCACTTCATCCTCCATGAGTTCTTCAGCCCTTTTGGTGAGGTCAGTGTCTGCTTTCCTCAACACCACATGAGCATATCTCCACCCCACACCCTTAATGGCTGTGATGGCAAAGGCTGTTTTCTGCCACCCATCAATGCTGGTGTTGAGTACTCGCAAAATGTGCTGGAACATCTCAGGGATCACTAGAGACGTGGCGGCAGGCAGCACAATCAGTGCTGTGGAGGCCTCCTGTGGAAGCGAGTCCTTACATCTTGATCCACAGGCATCAGAAGCAACTGTGTCTCACACTGAGTGTGGGTTGAGTAAAGGAGACCTCAAAGCCCACCCCCACAGTGATGCACTTCCTCCAACAAGGCCACACCTCCTAATAGTGCCACTCCCTATGGGGGCTATTTTCTTTCAAACCACCACAGAGGGGCTGCTGAACAAGTATGGCTGGTCTGAGGTCTCCCAATGAAACTTTTTAAGATTAGCCTGCAAACAGGTGTGTGTGTGTCCTTTGACAAAGACAATTTGGAACTCACGGTGGATGTGGAAACAAGGTAAAAATAGGGACTAGATCCAGCCACTTGGAGCATCCCCCAAGTACTGGATTGCCCAAATGTGCCTGGAAGGCAAGAGGGGCATCCCCAAACTTGTTACCTTCCTTCCAGGAGTCAAGGGCTAGTGGAAAGCTCTTAGAACGTCTCCCTGAGATGAGCCTTGCTGGCCTGTGCAGAGGTCTCAGGACTCTTGACTGAACAAGGCTCACGGGGGCCACAGAAAGCTCCTGGAACTTTCAACCAAGGGAGTCTCAAGACAAGACGGAAGGAGGCTTCCATGAGCCCCCAAGACCTAACTTAGGTGCCTCTGAGTTAGGTTGAGTGGGTTACCTTGTCCCAGTGTTTTGGCTGTGTTGGATGTGTGGTCTGGTCAAATGGAGAATTGTCTCTTATCTAGAGGTCAGACTAAGTAAAAATGAAACAGACATGGGAGGAGAGAAATGTTTGATTTTTATGAGGAAAGGAGAGATGATGGAGGAGAGAAGTTCTTGAGAGTGATGGACAGGCAGGCTTACCTGTCAGGTGGGCTTGAACAGACTCAGCAAAGGTGCCAGATGATCATGGTCACCAGAGCCAGAGCTGTCAGTGGCTTTCAGGAACTCAAGGTCACTGGGAAGAGCCCAAGGTCTCAACAAGCTGGAGAAAGGTAGGAGGAGAGAGAAAGGTTAGGTGATAGAATGACTTCCTGGAAGAGGTGGGTGGTCCTGCCAGGTTGACTTGAGGCCCCAAGCTGGCTTTACATAGAACACCAACAGAACCTCCAGAACCAGAGGCCCGTCGATGGGACTTACACTGCTCATGGAGGCAGAGGCCACTAAGACCAGAGGTCCCAGGTAGACTGGTGGCTGTTTAGCTTACATAGTGAGTTTGGCAGGCATCTGTGCTCCCAAGAGAACAGTTCCCAGGAGTAGGCAAGGGCAGGAAGAAAGTCAAAAGGTCCTAGAAAGAGGGCTTGGGGGTCCCCAGGTGTTCTCCTGGGCTTCAGCCCCAAATTTTGAATATATGAGGCAGAAGGAAAGAGACCAGTTTGACCTCAGCAGACAGGAGTGTTTATCTCAAACATCGAGGCACAGACACAATGGGAGAGGGGTGTCTGCTAAAGGGGAAGTGGGTACTAGGGGTTCATATAGGAGGTTTGGAGAATGCAATGGCTGGGGCTACGTGCAAGCTTGCAGTTCCTCCCTCCTGGAGTTGTTTGTCCAGACAAGGCTGTTATACCTTTAGAAACTGCCTTGTCCTGGCTATCAGGATGAGGGTCACAGTGAGTGACTGAGTTTGGAATGGCAATGAGGGAAGGAGTTGGAGTTTCAACACAGGGCCTTGGTCAGAGTCTGGAAGAGTTTGTTCAAAGTTTATTCCAACAATGACATCAGCCTTAATGCTTGGAGTGTTTTGTTTCTACAGAGCTTCTGACACATATTTATTTCTCTCAAATTTTCCAATCTTATCCCCAGAGAGGAGACATCCCATAAGGTGGTTCAGACTTCTGGAAAGGGTGTCTTCCTCAATCACTCTTCTTTTGAGAAGATCACCTAATTCTTTTGAGACAGATCACCGACTGAACTTGGAGTTCACTGCTTTGGCTAGATGGTCTGGCAGATACCACGCTCAAGGTCATGACGATCCAGTCGATAAGGGCCCGAATTCTTCAGATCTGATGGGTGGGATGTATCAGATGTGTCCAGCATTTTGACACCGCAACATGAGGCTGCCACCTACAAAGTTCATGAATCCTTCACCTGAGATACTAAAGAATGCCAATAAATAAATAAAAACAAACAAACAGAGCACAAATCATCAAGGGCCAGCAGTGAGTGAGCAGTGACTTTACGCATTCCCTGGTGCTCCGTTTCCCGCTAGAGAGATGCCACCCACTTACTCCCTGGACCTCATATTCACGGGGCTCGCCCCTTGATTATTGTCTTGAACCACCTGACAGCACTTGAGGTCTTGAGCAGCCTCCTTTGTAGAGTGTCCCCCACCCCCACCCCCACCCCGGATTCTGCTTCCCATGGTGAAAGCGTGGAGGGAAGAGTGCGGCTCACGGGCTGCTGCCCTTCCGCTGTGCCTTCAGTCTCCAGGTTGCCTTTCTACCCTCTTCCCAGGTTTCCAGATCACTGCATCCCTTTCCACTCCCCCAAGCTAATGGCTGGCACTTGTCTTACCTTCCCATCCTCCGCCTCTAAAGCTGCAAACTCAGGTTGTTAACTTGGAGCTACGGTTCCCCCTCAGGCAGCTTCAAGGATAAGAGGGACATAAAGATGCTTGTCTGTTTCAAGCTTCTATAACTCCTTTAGCTCTTCACCCTCCTCCTTAGACAGCTGGGCATCGATGGCCAACTGAACTGCTGACACCAATGGCCACCCCACTTCTGAGGCTTCTTGCTTTCCTTACTGCCAGCGGGTGAGTGGCATTCAAATCGCTGCCCACACCTGGTAATTTCAGGGCGTCCACACAGCAGGCTGGAAGCATTTAGCATGGAGCCCAGCTTTCCCTGCTTGGCATTAGATGGCCTGCTGGGGGGTTTGCCCACTCTGCTTCCATCTCCCTGGCTACTTCCTCAGCCTCCTTGCTGGTTCTCTTTTGTGAACCAGCCCAATCCTAATGGGTGAGGACCTGCCTGAGATGCTGTGAGACACCAGAAAGAGAGGCAGATAGACCACACCGCACACAGTGTTTGGGAGAGTTGTTCAAAGTGAGGGCCTGCAAGGGCTGTAGCCAGACCAGTTGGATCCCTATACTTTGGCTAAGCCTGAAGGTGCTCTGTATCCAGCAAGGGCTGGACCATACCTCCCAGCTGCTGCATGGGGGTGGGAGGCTCCTGATGGACTTGGGAGTGCTAGAGAGATACACATGAGTCTGGAGTTTCCCTGCACAAGCCGAGAAGTGGCTGCTGGCCGAGCCCTTTCTGGCTGTGTGACCTTGAGAGAGTGACCCAACCTCTCTGCTCAGCTCATTGGACTGACCTCACATGGACAGCTCTGTCCTCAGTGGACTTGGCATTCTTTTTTTTTTTTTTTGTTTTTTTTTTGTTTTTTTTGTTTTTTTGTTTTTCGAGACAGGGTTTCTCTGTGTAGCTTTGCGCCTTTCCTGGAACTCACTTGGTAGCCCAGGCTGGCCTTGAACTCACAAAGATCCGCCTGCCTCTGCCTCCCGAGTGCTGGGATTAAAGGCGTGCGCCACCACCGCCCGGCTCGGACTTGGCATTCTTTAAAAAAAAAAATTATTTCGCTGAGCGGTGGTGGCATACACCTTTAATCCCAGCACTTGGGAGGCAGAGCCAGGTAGATCTCTGTGAGTTCGAGGCCAGCCTGGTCTACAGAGCGAGATCCAGGACAAGCACCAAAACTACATAGAGAAACCCTGTCTTGAAAAACCAAAAAAAAAAAAAAATTCATTTTATGTATGTTTTGCTTGCATGTGTGTCTGTATACCATGTGTACCTAGTGCCCTCATAGCCCAGAAGAAAGTAGATCCCCTGGGATTGGAGTTATAGATGGTTGTAAACTATCATGTGGGTGTCTGGAAGAGCAATCAGTGCTTTTTAACCACTGAGACTTGTACTTGACTTTCAAATGCAAAGTGTGTGTGGCTTGGATCTCAGGCAGCCCTGTGACACCCTAGTCCACTCCAGTGGCCTACCATTGTCCTGGTGGCTATACCTAGCGCGAGCAGATGCCTCTAGACTTTATCTCATCAACCTGTGTGTGATGGATGCCCTCTCTGGGCCACTTATCCTGTCTCTGGTCAGTGTGTGTGTGGGGGGAGTCTGATGCCTATCCAGGCTATCTCAGGACCTTAGAAACTGCAGCTGCAGCTCTAACCTTAGCACTCCAGAGCAAGTCAGGGAGCAGAAGATGTAAGTGGAAAGTGCGGGTGAGAGATGAACTTTGATCTCCCTGGGAAAGAATGGGCCTAGAGGAGCAATGTCAAGGCCCTGGATGCGAGGGCTGTCCCTGATTGGTTGGCTCCTGCCCTGGGAGCTGAGGGAAGAGGTGGTCACAGGAGAATATGAAGAATTTCCCTATAAAGAAGGAGGTGTGTGGGCTCTGCATCCAGGCCTGCACTTGGAGTCATGAACCAGTATATGATAGTCTCTAGAAGTTAGCTTGCTCTGGGAGGAGTGTCTTTCAGCATCAGAGAAGCCCTGGATACCAGGGCAGCATGAAAACAGAACAGGACCAGGGACATGGGGATTGCTGAGTTGCTAAGGTGACGAGGTGGCTGGGGCAGAGGTATTGGTGAGAGGTCTCCTTGTCCTTCTTTCCGTGGGCTGGGGCCCCTGCATGGCATGCTGAGAGGGGCCCGCTGCTTCTCACCACCAGGTGCACAGTCCCCTGTGGCTCCTATCTGGTCCTCTCCACCTCTGGAATCCCATGGTTATGTGACATCACATCTGTCCCCGTGTGATCCCTAGTCCCACGTAGACTCCACACCTGAGGATGTCACTAATGGACCCCAAATTTTAACACTAACTCATTAATAGAGTCAGGCCTGATGTGTCTTAGTGACCATGCCTTAAGTGATATGGGAGCATGAAGGCAAGTGGGCCCCCACCATCTCAGGTGCTCACGTGGCCTCTCTGGAGCTGGCCCTACAGGCACCAGAGGGGCTGGACACTAGAACCCAGGATCAGAGCAGTAAGGAGCTGTGAAATACACAACCCTGGAAACAACAGGAGACAGAGGCCAGGGCAAGCCTGGGGTTTGATGGCATTTTCTGACCTCTGAGATGAAGAGATAAGTGAGGCGTGGGCTAGCAAGGCCCTCACAGGTCTTGGGGGAAACAGTTTTTTATCAGCATGCAGCAGGGTGGAGTGGACAAGAGGGTGTTATCTGAGGCCATTGACTCAGATTAGGACTACTAAGCTGCTGTTCCTGCTCAATCTATGTTCTTGTTAAAGTAGGCTGGGCTCCTCCATGCTCCCTGGGGGCCATGGGAGGGGCCAGGCTTACAATGACTCCCAAGAATGTCTGGCTGACCTGGTGATGACATCACAGTGACATCCTGTTCCTAAGAAATCTGTATTTCCAAGCAGCCGGTGTTCCCAGGTCCTGAGATGGATAGGCCATGGTGGATGCTAGCTTGGGCCCCCCGGCCAGTGCTCCTAGAAACTGGGCCTCTCAAGGTCTGACTTTGCCTAGAGACCCAGGGAAGGGGAACTTGGAGAACCTGGCTTCAGGGTCAAACTAGGTGGGGTGGTATTAAAGATAGCTGGGGGTCCTTTGTGAGGCCTGTGTTGCTCTGAGGACAAAAGGAGAGATTTGGTCAGGATGAGGGCTGGCTGCTAAGACAGGATGGTCTTTTGGAAGAAGACTGAACAGGCAGACCTGAACCCAGAGAACAACCAATCACTCCAGGCCATTGGGACACACATACACACACACACACACACACACACACACACACACACACACAAACACACCATAGGGGTGGTAGAGTGGACTATTTCCATGGTGACCTCAGAGAGGATGCATATACATTTGGGGATCTTTGGGAAGAGAGTCTTCTACTCATGAAATCTAGTGGAGAAGAATTTTGAGGAGTCCCAAACCCATCTAGGAGGAAGGGTGTATGCTGAGGGCCCCTGATCTGTCTGTACCCCAGGGTGGCTAAGGGGTCTGAATAAGAGGTGTGGGCCCCTAGAGTGGGCTATGACACTTCAGCCAGCCCTGGCCCAGCAAGGCAGAAGATGTATGTACTAGCTGGCTTTCTATTGCTGTGATAAACACCATGACCAAAAATAGTTTGGGGAGGAAAAGGTTTATTCAGCTTATACATCCAGGTCACAGTCCATCGGTGAGGGCAGTCAGAGCAGGAACTCAAGCAGGAGCAGAGGCAGGAATCATGAAGCTTAATGAACTGACTTGCCCCTAGCCTCATGCTTAGCCAGCTTTTTATATAGCCCAGGCCCACTTGCCTAGGGGTGGTACTGCTCACAGTGGGCTGAGCCCTCCCACATCTATTAGCAATCAAGAAAATGCCCACAGGCTAACCTGATCAAAACATTTCCCTGAGACTCCCTTGGATAACTCTGGACTGCGTCAAGCTGATAGCTGAAGCTAGCTCAGAGAGTAGTAGAGGGTCTGGGCCATGTTCAGGGTTGTCTCAAGCAGACACAGACCACTCTGAGCCTCAGGGTCTTACTGTACTGTGGAAGGGCCTTCCAGCATCACTGACAAGGCTCTGAGCTAATGCACAGTTGGATGGACACCTGCAAGGCTGGCTTGGACGTTCCCCCTGGGGAGAAGTGGGTGTCCAGAGGCCGAAAGTTGGACTTGTGGACAGGCTACTTCCCTTCATGTTCTCGGTTCCTCAGCATGAAGTTGAGAATCCTGTCCTGGAGGCGGACAGACAACCACACTAGCTCCTAAGCTCCAATGTGGAGGAGGGAAGGCCCTCATGGGGGATGGAAGGGACTCCCCTGGAAGAGGAGAACCAGTCTCCCCCCACCCCCAAGCTCTGAGACTCCTGGGGTCCCTGCATCTAGACTTGCCAGAGAATCGGAAGTGGAGGCATCACACCACAGGATGCATCACGCCACAGGATGCATCCCAATGCAACCTGAGTGGGGTGGGGCGGGAGAGTTGTCAGTTACAGGATGCCAGGCTGTGATCTGCTGTCCTTGTCCAGACTCAGGTACAAGTTTAATCATGACAGAGACCAAATATCCTTTGATCTGTGGGCCTGGTCCAAATCAGAATTACACCTACACAAATCTCAAAGGAGGCCAGCACATCTTAAATGTGGACCTGGAGTGCTGATGATAGAATAAAACCCTTTGGGACTTACTGGACACAACTCCACCGTGTATGTGTAAGTCAACTGACTGTATTCCATGAGGGAGTACAAACATAAAGGTAGAATTAGTGCAGGGACACATGGGTGGTGGTAAGCCCTGGTTCTCAGCCACCTGTGCCTGGATAGGTGGGCTCCAGGCAGGAGCTCAGCCACCTGCTGTGGGGTGCAGCCAGACGACTTCTTCAGAGGAACCCTGCTAGATAGATCCTGTCCAGGACAGAGGGGGAAGGCAGGAGCTGTGCGGATGCTGAAGCTCTGGGCTCCATCCTGCTAGGTAGAGGCGCTTTGGGTGTGGGCGGAGCTGAGAGGGGCCTTGCTGTTCACGCGGAGATTGAGACTCAGGAGTCACCAGCTTTTCTGCAGTGTTGGGTGAGGTTTGCATCATCCAGTGCTCTCTCTTCTACACATCCCCGCTCTGTGCTTTGTTTTCTGCGATGGGTCCCCTATAGCTTAAGGTGACCTTGAACTCTGTATTCATTGTGTGCTCGTGTGTGTGTGTGTGTGTGTGTGTGTGTGTGTGTGTGTGTGTGTGTGTGTATACCACATGCATGCTTTGACTGCAAAAGCCAAAAGAGGGAGACAGATACCCTGAAACTAGAGTTACAGATGTAGCTCAGGCAGAATTTGGTTTACAAGCCACCTGCCATAGCTTGCCAGGCAACTGTGCCAGCTCTGCTCTTGGTCCCTGACAGAAGCCAGGCAGGCTTTGCTCTCTGGCTGTGTTATGGGGTCAGGAGGACACCTTCGGCTATAGTGCAGCCACTGAGGACTCCCAAGCCACTTATTCTCCCATACCTAACCGAGTGTCCAATTTCAGTGTCATTTATTCCACACTAAAGGGAGGAGCGTGGAGCACAGATAAAAAAATCACCCCACTCTCCATAGCTAGGAGGATGCTGATAGTAGAGGAACAGTTGCCTGCCCCCTCTCCTTGCTGTAGCTGTTGGGGAAGGGTAGCTGTGGAAACAGCTGTCATGAGGTGGTCCTAGAGCTCTTGCCTAATGTGCACAATCCTAGACCCTCTGCAGAAACATCACTGTCTGCCCCTTCCCAGCATCCTCCCAGGGGACACACGACTGGGTGGGTCATCAGCAAAGATGTCCCTCCAGGGTCTTACTGGTAGAGCTCCGATCCTGGCTCTTAGCTCTATCAGGCAGTTCCCCTGGCCCCCATGGGCTGGAGCTACAGTTGTGACCCACTGGGCTTAGACAGTCATGTCCACAAGTCCCCCTTGGGAAGCCTCCCTCACAGCCCCCAGCTCAGCCTCATCCCCAAGCGCCCGCTGGAGCACCAGCCGGAGGGGTTCCTGCAGCCTCTGGCCAGGTGTGCTGCCCAAGAAGAAGTAGATAGCAGGCTTGGCTGCACTGTTCACACTGGCCATGAAGAAGCTGAAATGGTAGAAGTAGAGGGGGGTGTGCCAGGACAGGTTCTTGGACAGCCAGAAAATGCCAAAGGGCAGCCCACAGAAGAGGAAAAGGAGGATGGCCAGCAAGACCAGGGTGGGGAAGCCCCGGGGCTGGTGCCTCTCTGGACCACGCTCCACCCGCAGCAACAGGAGCAGGCTGGTCACACACATGGCGCAACACAAGGCAGCTAGGAGAACTGCCACCACCAGCCACAGCATCCCACACAGGTGGTAGCTGGGTGACCCAAAGAACTGGGTGCAGGCCCCGCTCAGCAGCAAGTCCAACAGCAGGCAGAGCACCCAGATGAGCGCGCACACACAGGTGGTCAGGTATCGTGGGCGGCGGCACAGGTACCAGGCAGGGAAGAGAGTGGCCAGGCACTGCTCCGTGCTGATGGCCGCCAGGAGGCTCAGCCCCACAATGTAGCAGAAGAATCGCAGCATGAGCAGGCTGATATGTACGAATCCTGGGAAGCTCAGCTGGTCCGGCAGCAGCTCAGGGATGATGGCCACCATGTGGCAGCAGAGGAAGATGAGGTCAGCACAGGCCACATCCAAGAGATAGATGGAGAAGGGGTTCCGGTAGACGTTCTGGTTGAGCAGCCAGAGGGCCACCCCATTGCCCAGCAGCCCACCCAGGCTTACGAGCTCGGTGAGGGACAGGATGGTCAGGTTGAATGCCATGTCTTCCTGGGTTCTGGGATACTGAGGGTACACTCTCAGTGACATTGTGGGATGAAGGCTATGGCAGCAGAGGTTGCAGAAGTCTGTGTTGTGTTTTCTCTCTCCGGACACCCCTGCAACCATAACAACACCAGCTCAGGGACCTGAGCCTGCCCCTGCCCACTCCGGAGGACTCGGGTAGCTAGGGAATAGTAGGTGACAGAAATGGTGACAGCCACCGGGGGAGGCGCCCACCTCCCATTTCCATCTCATCACAGGGCCTAACCCTCCCTCTCTGTCTGAGGTACGAGATGGGAATGTTTCTGTCAGTCTTTCAAAGAGCCTCATCCCAGAAGCCTACTAATACTGCTTGCTCTGTACTTTCCTTGGAGAGGCTGGATGGTCTGGAACACAGGGAGAGGAAGAGAGGTCCAGACCTGATGGCTCCCTTTGTATGGAGAGAAGGGGACCTGGAGGCCCCCATTGTGTTTGTCATCAGCATAAAAAGCTCTCAAGTCTTCTAGACCTTTCTGGAGCATTCCATGAGGGTGTGTCGCCAACAGGCTCTGGACCCTCTAGTTGACCGCCATACCTTGTAGGTAAAGTAGACCCAGCAACTGTCCCTCTCTCCTTAGCCATGTGCCCACAGCCTGTGACAGTATCCCAGCCCTTTAGGGACTAGGGAGGCCCCTCCTTTTCACATGCCACGCACTCGTCCCTCTCCTTCCCTTTGTTTGAAGGTGATGCTAGGCAGGGTCCTCACCTGCCTTCCTTGCCTGAGACAGTGGTTCACTGAATGCTGGAGGGCAGGACCAGAGAGGCAGCACAACCCTGACCCAACATAACTGGGGCTGTGACACAGAGGCAGCTAAACTCCAGACCTCAGCAAAACCCCCACATCCTACCAGCATGGTTCCCAGGCCCTCTATCACCTGCAGTTTCCTGTCTTATCCCAACACCTGCGGTCATCGGTCCCAGCCTTCCACCTGCGGTCATCTGTCCCCAGCACTATCTTCAACTTTTCCTTGTGCTTTGGAGAGCTAGGGCAGGGCCTTGCCTCTCCCCAGAGACTGGCTGGAGTCTTCTTCCTGCCTTGGTGTGGCTGGCCCTCTGTTCTCCTTTGGGGAGGGGGTGTCAATCCCGGGTGGAGATTTAGGGCTCCATTTCTGGCTATGTGTTCCATCTTAGCTCCCAAGACATTGGGATGACTGAGGGGCAATGGGCAGGAGTATGGGGGGGGGGGTCCTGTGGGGTGGGTGGAGTCCCTGAGCCCACACTGCACAGGGGAAAACACTGTGCAAGGCCCTGGGCATCCCTGCTCTTACTGATGGGGTGAGCCAGTGTTTCCACACCTAGGAAGCCTGGACAGGTTGCCATGGTCAAGGGGAAACATTCAGAGGGGAGACCCCTGACACAAGACCCCTCTCAACTACTTAGCTCCACACAGTCATGCACTGAGGGAGCCTCCAGGACCCCAGGGTGGCTCTGGCTTTGAAGGAGCAGGGGGTCTTCTTCAGCCTTGAGCTTCTCACATATGGCTTTGCAACCTCCCTCCTCTCCTTTTCTGGGCTGCCTTCCTCACTTCTGGACCTGAAGGGGCCTGTTTGTACCAAGGGCCTCAGTGTCAGCTACAGGCAGGGGCTAGGGAGGACACAGCCCTGCAGACCCCAGGGAAAGCCTGGAAAGGAGGGAAGAGGAGAGAGCACATGGTAAGTGAGGTGGTAGGGAGGGGAAGGGGGGAGGAGAGAGGTAAACTGAGAATGAAAGCTATAGCCACACCAGGAGAATGATAACAACAGCAATGATTGGGGGTGATAGACAGGGCAAGGCTTAGCCAGCCTGGCCAGGTCTCTCTCCCACTAGAACTGTGTGGGGGCTTTGTGTGGGGTCACCTGCCCAACTGGAGGTTGGGGCGGGGGGCCTCAGGATTGGGTAGCAGGAAGAACTAGATTGCATGCTCTGGGTGGAAAGGAGGAGATGGAGAGGGAGGACAATGGAGGAGAAATGGGGAGGTTCCCCTTGGAAACACAGAGAGGCTGGGATAGGACATAGGCGTGGCTCTGCCTTCTGTAGCTTGGCATCGGGCACTCCCTGCCCTGGCTCTGCTCTTGTTGGGGAAGTCTGGATTGAGGAACAGTACCCACGTGACTGTCCCCTAAATCTCCTGTACTCTCCATGGAGTAAGACCCATCTTCCTCTCCCTCAAGGGACACAATAACACACACAAGGGACCTGATGGGACAGGAGCCTCACCACAGGTGGGGGAAGTGCTGCCCTTCTGGAGTGGCCCAGGGCTGCCTGCAAGCCAGATGGCTCAGCCCAAGACAGAGGATGGAGGACAGGCCAGCCAGTCTCATGTAGCCGCCCCTCCCCC
>CABHPR010143193.1:0-45579 GCA_902168415.1 Peromyscus melanophrys
CTTGAACGCATTGGCATAGGAGATCACTTCCTAAATATAACACCAGTAGCACAGACACTGAGAGAAACAATCAATCAATGGGACCTCTTGAAACTGAGAAGCTTTTGTAGAGCAAAGGATACGGTCAACAAGGCAAAGTGACAGCCTACAGAATGGGAAAAGGTCTTCACTAATCCCACATCTGACAGAGGACTGATATCCAGCATATATAAGGAACTCAACAAATTAGACATCAAAATGCCCAATGGTCCAATTAAGAAATGGGCGATAGAACTAAACAGAGAATTCTCAACAGAGGAAACTCAAATGGCTGAAAGACATTTAAGGAATTGCTCAACAACCCTAATTATCAGAGAAATGCAAATCAAAACAACTCTGAGATACCACCTTATGCCTGTCAGAATGGCTAAGATCAAAAACACTGAAGACACCTTATGCTGGAGAGGATGTGGAGCTAGGGGAACTCTCCTCCACTGCTGCTGGGAATGCAAGCTTGTACAACCACTTTGGAAATCAATATGGGACTTTCTTAGAAAATTGGGAATCACTCTCCCCCAAGATCCAGCTATACCACTCTTGGGCATATACCCAAGGAATGTTCAATCATACCACAAGAGCACTTGCTCAGCTATGTTCATATCAGCATTGTTTGTAATAGCCAGGACCTGGAAACAACCTAGATGCCCTTCAACTGAAGAATGGATAAATAAAATGTGGTACATATACACAATGGAATACTACTCAGCAGAGAAAAACAATGATATCATGAGGTTTGCAGGTAAATGGATGGATCTAGAAAAAATCATCCTGAGTGAGGTAACCCAGACTCAAAAAGACAAACATCGTATGTACTCACTCATAGGAGGATACTAGATGTGGAGCAAGGACGACTGGACTGCTACTCACATCACCAGGGAGGCTACCTGGAAAACAGGAACCCAAGAAAGACACAGGGATTGCCCAATGACCGAGAAATGGATGAGATCTTCATGAACAGCCTGGACATAAGTGGGGGAAATGAAGGGTGAGGGTCGAGGGACAGAGAGCTTGGGGGAGCGGGAGACCCCAGCTGGATCAAGAACAGAGAGGGAGAACATGGAATAGGAGACCATGATAAATGAAGACCACATGAGAATAGGAAGAAGCAAAGTGCTAGAGAGGCCCACAGAAATCCACAAAGATACCCCCACAATAGACTGCTGGCAATGGTCGAGAGACAGCCTGAACTGACCCACTCTGGTGATGGGATGGCCAAACACCCTAATTGTCATGCTAGAAACCCCATCCAATGACTGAGGGATCTGGAAGCAGAGATCCACAGCTAGGCTCCAGGTGGTGCTCCAGGAGTCCCATTAGTGAGAAAGAGGAGGGTCTATATGAGCGAGAATTGTTGAGACCAAGGTTGGATAAAGCACAGGGACAAATTGCCAAATGAATGGAAACACATGAACTATGAACCAATGGCTGAGGGGCCCCCAACTGGATCAGGCCCTCTGAATGGGTGAGACAGTTGATTGGCTTGATCTGTTTGGGAGGCATCCAGGCAGTGGGACTGGGTCCTGTGCTCATTGCATGAGTTGGCTGTTTGAAACCTGGGGCTTATGCAGGGTCGCTTGGCTTGGCCTGGGAGGAGGGGACTGGCCCTGCCTGGACTGAGTCTACCAGGTTGATCTCAGTCCTCAGGGGAGGATTTGCCCTGGAGGAGGCGGGAATGGGGGATGGACTGGGGGAATGGGGAGGAGGGCGGGAGGGGGGAGAACAAGGGAATCCGTGGCTGATATGTAGAACTGAATGGTATTGTAAAATAAAATAAAATAAAATAAAATAAAATAAAATAAATTAAAAAAAATAATCTGGTTTGCATTGATATACAAGGATCCATATCAATGTAAAACATTTAGAAAAAGGTTTTGGTTTTAAAATAGATTCAATAATTTACCTTTTTACTCTTTGTCTATATCCTTCTTTCTTTTCAGAGATGATTAAAAAAATCTATTCTAAGGGGTTGGGGATTTAGCTCAGTAGTAGAGTGCTCGCCTAGAAAGCTCAAGGCCCTGGGTTCGGTCCTCAGCTCTGAAAAAAAAAATCTATCCTTTCATCCTATCATTTCTATACCCCCATTTTTTTCTTTTTAGACTGAGATCCCTAAATCTAATCTCCTTTCTTCAGATTTTTCCTAACCATTACCAATAACAATTTGTAACCAAGCAACCTAAAAAATGACAAATATCCATAACACAATGAACAACCGAAAACCTCCCAACCCACCTCTAGGGAATGTGGTCATCCTCTCCTTAAATTTATTTCTTGCTGTTTGGGGGCAACAGACTCTTTAGGAGATCATAAAAAGAAAAATTTATTTTAAATGTCAAGTCCTAGGAGAGGTCTGTATCATTTGTTGTCCAGTCTCTGTGTAGTGGGAATATGCATAGCTTGTCTCAAGTCCTAGATAGAGTATTCTGTGAGGCAAGATCATCTTAGCTAGCACCTCGAGATTATCATGAGCAGTTTGTAGTCCAAAGTCATTCTTTTTTTTTCTTTTTCTTTTTTTTTTTAAATTTTATTTCAACTTCAAAACAGAAAAAAAAGTGCACAGAAACAAATTAAGTCTTAATGATGAATGTATCATCAATGAGAACCAGTTCAAAATTAGACAAAAATTTACAATACATTTGAATAATGGAACAGAGAGGTAGAGAATCTTAAATTATTATATTGTAACTGTTAAACTGATTTGTAAGAAATATCACTTCAAATATTATAAAACACAGAAACTTATAAGCTTTAGAGAATAGTGGAAATGTTAATTACCGAAACAAAGAAGATATCTCATATGAACCATTTACTTGTTTGAGTTTACTTCTCGTGGTTAATAACTATGGAACTGTCGCCTTCATATATTCTGATAGAATACCTCATCTTTTTTTCCACAAGACTAGATAAAAATAAGGAGTCAGCTATGAGGAACCATACAGTAACAACATTCATTCTCCTGGGACTAACAGAGGACCCACAAATTCAAAGTCTGCTTTTGATTTTTTTTTAACTCTTAACTAGACAGAAAGTACTTACATCATTTCTAAAGTTTAGAGCTAATAGTCAGCACCCATAACAGCCCTTCCACAGCTCCTTCAGAGAAATCCCTCTCCCACTGATTTTATTCTCACCCTGCACGGTCCCTTCCCCCCAGATGCAGAGCCCCAGACATCCCAGGCTGCTCTGCTCCTTTGCTAGTTGCCTTTGGAGGTAGGGGCTTTCTTTCTTCCCAAATCTGCCTCAAACTCTTAGCAGCTTTCACAAGCCATGCATTTTCTGGGGAGGAATTTGTCCCTTCTATTTCTTCAGATGTTGGTGTGGGTTTATCTATTGCCTGAGTTTTCATGGGTGTGTTTAGCTTCTTTAGGTTGGATTTTTCCTTCTAGTGCTTTCTGTAAGGCTGGGTTTGTGGATAGGTATTGATTAAATCTGGTTTTATCATGGAATATTTTGTTTACTCCGCCTATCTTATTGAGAGTTTTGCTGGATATAATAGTCTAGGTTGGCATCCGTGGTCTCTTAGTGTCTGCATAACATTTGTCCAGGACCTTCTAGCCTTCATAGTCTCTATTGAGAAGTTTGGTGTTATTCTGATGGGTTTGCCTTTATATGTTACTTGGTCTTTCTCCTTTGTAGCTCTTAATATTTTTTCTTTGTTCTGTATGTTTAATGTTTTGATTATTATGTGGCGAGAGGACTTTCTTTTTGGGTCCAGCCTATTTGGTGTTCTGTAAGCTTCTTGTATCTTCATAGGTATTTCTTTCTTTAGGTTAGGAAAGTTTTCTTCTATGATTTTGTTGAATATATTTTCTGTGCCTTTGAGTTGGTATTCTTCTCCTTCTTCTATCCCTATTATTCTTAGGTTTGGTCTTTTCATAGTGTCCCAGATTTTTTGGACGTTTTGTGTTACGACTTTTTTATCTTTAGTGTTTTCTTTGACTGACGAATCTATTTTCTCTATTGTGTCTTCAGTGTCAGAGATTCTCTGTTCCATCTCTTGTATTCGGTTGGTTATGCTTGTTTCTATAGTTCCTGTTCGTTTAGTCAGGATTTCTATTCCCAGCATTCCCTCAGCTTGTGTTTTCTTTGTTGTCTCAATTTCTTTTTTCAGATCTTGGAATGTTTCTTTCATCTGTTTAATTATTTTTTCTTGACTTTCTTTGCTTTCTTCCAATTTTTTGTTTGTTTTTTCTTCCATTTCTTTAAGGGAATTTTTCATTTCCTCTTTAAGGAAGTTTTTCATTTCCTCTTTAATGGAGTTTTTCATTTCCTCTTTAAGAGAATTTTTTATTTCCTCTTTAATATAGTTTTTCATTTCTCTTTAAGGTAATTTTTTATTCCCTCTTTAATGGAGTTTTTCATTTCCTCTTTAAGGGAATTTTTTATTCCTTCTTTAATGGAGTTTTTCATTTCCTCTTTAAGGGAATTTTTTATTTCCTCTTTAATGAAAATTTTCATTTCCTCTTTGAAGAAAGTTTTTATTTCCTCTTTAAGGGTATTTTTTATTTCTTCTTTAAGGGCCTCTATCATCTTCTTAAAGTCATTTTTAGGATTGATTTCTTCTGTTTCATCTGCCTTGGTATGTTCAGGACTTGCAATTGTAGGGTCGGTAGGTTCTGGTGTTGTCATATAGGTCTTTATGTTGTTGCCTGTATTTTTCCGTTGGCATCTACTCATCTCTTTCTCTGCTCAGTGCAGATGGTGTAAGACCCTAACTCTTCAGGCTTACACCTCCAAGCCTCAGAAATGCAAAACTTCAAGCACCAGGAAATGAGAAACTAAAAATCTGGTTCCCTGGGCAAGCTGACCACCCCTGTTCTCAGTCGGTGAGGTGTATACTTACGATTCTGGTGATCTGGTTCGGTGGTTGGGTGATCTTGATAAGTTCTTTTGAGAGCTTCTTGAAATACAGGATCCAAAGACACCTCTTACTCCGTGGCTTGCTGTATAGCTGGGTGGCTGGCCCCTGATGTCCTCCTCCTTCTCTGGCTCCTCGATCCTTCAGGTTCCGGCGAGCACTGCGGCATCCTCCCTCATTGCCTCTGTAGCCACAGCTGGACTGAGCCCAGGTCCCGCAGGCGCACCTGCCCCCGTGCTGTGCTCTCCACCAGTTCCCAATTGAGAAGCAATCAGCAAGGTGATTAACATCCACTGTGCGGGTTCGGGCGTCCCTGACCTGAACTTTGTAGCTCCTCTCTTGCGTTCACCCAGCTCTGTTGCGCCCCAAAGGGTCACCCGGGGAGTCCTGGCCGCTGCTTCTTCCCTGTGCTCTTTACGACCACGCGGCTCGTACCGCGCCTCTCACCTGAGCTCCCGGCGATCCACTCACCCGCAGGCCTGGGGAGACCCCGCAGGAAGGATCGATCCAAACCGCGGATTCCCGAGGAAGGCAGAGAAATTTTGATGCTCTAGCCAGCTTTTCTTAACTTAAATTTTTGTCTCTGAATTTTTATCTTTCTCTTTTTCTGTATACATTTTTTTGACGTCTTTCTTTGTGGGCCTGTTCCTCTTATTTCCACATCAGTTCATCATCCGATTTTGCTCTCACTCACGGCCCACCGGCGGCAGCCGCCATCTTCCTTTCAATCGCTTTTCCAAAGTCATTCTTTATGTGGTGTTTGTCAGCTTAGTGGTGTTATCATATTCCCAGTAGAATCATCATTGTGGGGCCCCATCTTCCTTTTGGAGACTTTAAAGGTTGCTGTCAGGTATGGTCATGGTTCACTGCAGAAAATTTAACCATTTTAAATGTCATGTGCAGTAGATCTCAAAGTGGTTAAATGGTCAATATTTGTTATGTACATATAGAATTCCTAGTCACCTGATAGAGAGTCAACCGTGAAATCATGTACAGGAAGCTAGATGAAGCCTTTTACTAGAATTAGTTAGTACTCTATATGACCAATAATATCATATATATGACATATCATATATATGATATATATATATATATAGAGAGAGAGAGTCTTATAAATTTTCAGTTAATATTCATACATTAAGCAAACTTTTAAAGAGTCAAAATAAAACCAAAGGATTATGAGATAAGTGGCAATAAAATACTCTCTAATTTTTGTTTTTCTTCTGTCCCATATCAGGTGGCTCTTCTGACATGAGACAGAGATTTTTGGATTTTACTTTAACAAGCATTCTTGGGTTTAGAGAATGAGAGAGCCATACTCCAACTCCAAAGCCAGGTTTAATATTTATTTAAAGCTGGGACTACAAAAAGGACATTTGCCTTACAGGGCTATAGAAAACAGCAGAAACAAACATTTGGGAAGATTTGTGAAATTTTATCCTGTTAGAAATGTGATATATCAATAGGTCAATTTACTCTTTTACTTGGGAAATTTTTTCAGGATGATTTGTCTTTTTTCTTTACATATCTCATTTCCTCAGTGGTCTTCAGATTCCTAAGATGGATGCCTTCATTCTCTTGGAAAGACAAAAACAAAACCATGCCCCAACCTAATTTAGGGGAGCTTCCTTTACGGCAAATTATATCTGGTCAAGTGAAAGGCATTTATCAGTTTTATAGGTTAGTTTAGATTAAATGGCCACGCTGTTTGATGAACTATCCCCCTTCTAATTAAGATATCTCTCTTGTTCAAATTGAACCTTTATCAATTTTGAAGGTATCCATGGCCTTTCTTCTTCTGAGGAAACAAAAGCAAAACCTCTTCCCCAATGTAACATATATCCTGGTTTCCATTCTGAGGTCAGCAAATTTCTAAAGTATACAGACTGATTTAATTGCATAGTTTTTTCTATTATCCAATGTCTCTCTGTAGCTGTAATTCCTTTCTCATTAGCATTTGGAAAATTCAAAGTTAATAAAGCATTATGTAATCTATTTCTGGGGGTTTTTATTATACCTTTCTGTTTATTTCGCATATCCTTTAGAGTTCAAATTAATCCTTCTATAACTACTTGCCCTATAGGATTTTGTGGTATACCTGTAATATGCTTTATAATATACTAAGCAAAAAAACTGTTTCATTTTACTAGAGAGATATGCTAGAGCATTGTCAGTTTTAACTTGTACAGGTATACCCATGATGGCTATAACTTTTAGCAAATGTGTGATTACAGAATCAGTCTTTTTGGAACTCAAAGCAGTAGCCTTTGCATACCCTTTAGATTACTTTCTGCTTGTAGTGGAATTTGGTTGTATAAAGAACAAGTAGGACATTTCCTTATAATTTCCTTAGTATGTTGCCAAGTGATGGAAAAATCATTTTTCAAACCCTTGCTATTGACATGGTACTTTTGTGAAATTCTGAAGCCTCCAGCACATTTCCTATCAATAGTTTATCAATTTCATCATTACCTTGTGTTAGAGGGCCTAGCAGACCCCTATCAGATCAGATGTGTGTTATATAAATGGGAGTATTCCTATTCCTGATTTCTTGTAACAGAAGAAATAACGAAGTTAATTCTGGCTCATCAGGAATAAACTCAGCATTTTCATGGCATAAAACAACTCTGCATACTGAGAGTCAGTAATTGTTAAGAAGTTCTGTAAAATCCATTAATACCATCAGAATAGCATATAATTATGACTTCTGGACAGAATCATAAGAGCTTTGAGACACTTTAGTTAAATTTCCTGATTTATAACCTGCCTTTCCTGATTTGTTTGCATCAGTATAAAATGTAGGGTCACCAGATATTGATGTTCCCTATACAATGCGAGGAAGAATCGAATCAGTTTTTCTTATAAATTTAATTTTGTTGCTTTTGGGATATTTGTTGTTAATCACAACTCTTTGCCAATGTTCACTTTCTGCCCATAACTTGTAAATTTCATCATTAGTAACAAGTACTACAATTTCTGCTGGGTCTACTTCTGCTAATCGATGAAGTCTCAAGTTTCCTTTTGGAATCAAGTCAGAAATCTTTTCCACATAAGTTCTTAATTTTTCTTCTTTTTATATGGTAAAAAGATCCATTCTAAGATAATATCTTCCCCCTGCATCAATATTCCTATAGGAGAATATGTAGAGGGAATAACTGGAATGCAATGAAGCTCTGAATTCAAATGAGTTACATGTGCATTCTATAAATTATTTTCAACCAAAGTCAATTCTCTGTTGGCCCCAGCTGATAATTCTCTTGGACTATTTATGTCCTTGTCAACTTTTAAGGTTCAAAACAAATTACTCAGTTCTGTAATTTTTTTATTCCCATAGTGGGCCATGGATGGAAAATGTCTCCCAGCAAACTTTGAAAGTCAGTGAGTCCACAATTGATCTCTCCTGATTTGCACTTTGGGGGTCAAATTTTTGTAGATGTATTTCATATTGTAAGCAACTAATAGATTCTCCTCTTCATGTTTTTTCACAAGCAATTTGTAATCTCCAATAAGGCAACTTTTTCTTTACTTCTTAAAACATTCTCCCTACAGTATCTTCATTGAATCAGCTAGTAAAATATCGTCCATATAATGGTAAACCATAGATTGAGGAAATTGCTTACATATCATTTCCAAGGGCTGACATACAATATATTGCAACAAGGTGGGACTATTTAACATTCCCTGTTTGGTTCTCCCTGAGTCAGGGACACCCACGACTACAGACTCCAGTGACTATTTCCCTCTCCTCTCATCCACGGGAACCCTGCGCTCTATAACCTCCCATAACCCCTTGGGATGCCTCCTTGAAAATCTCAAGTTTTTACACCTGGCACCTGATTTGAAAGGCCCTGAACTTGTTCACTTATGCAATAAAGTTTGGCCTCATTATCCTTTAGAAAATCAATCTAAATGGCTGCATAATGGCACACTTGATCCCAATATTATAGGGGACCTTTACAACTGTTGTGAGCAACTGGGGAAATGGAAAGAGAACCTATACATAAAAGTTTTCTCTTACCTTTGCTCCAAGCCTTTTCTCTGTGCCTCCTGTTCCCGGACCCCGATCTTGCTAGCTATGAAGTCAGAACAGGATAAAACAATTTCTTTTCATCCAACTAATGAGCCTCCCCCTTAAAAACCAAAGCCAAAGCCCACAGCTTCCTCTCTTCCAGTCCCTTCAGTTTCCTTTTCTTCCTCCTCAGAAACAGGTCTTCCACCAGGTCAACTCTCCCTGCCACCCACTTTCAGCTCACTGACAGCCCCTAGTAATCCTGCTACTCATCCCTCTCTACCTTGGGACCTCCTGTACCTCCTTGATCTAAACCAGCCCCAGTTCTCCCTTTTCAAGAAGTTGCTAGGGTGAACGGTTTAGTCAGAGCAAATGTCCCCTTCTTGTCATCTGAGCTCTCCCAAATAGAAAAAAAAAGGTTAGGGTCCTATACTGCTAATTCTTCTACTTTTATTAAAGAATTCCAGTACCCAATCCTATGACCTTACATTTCACGATGTCTATATGATCCTTACCAACAATCTCCTCCCAGAAGAGCATAGATGAGTCTAGATCAGGCTAGGGTCCATGCAGATGAACTCCATCAAAGAGATAACACCTACCCAGTGGGGGATAGGGCAGTCCTAGACCAGGAGCCTGAATGGGATTTCAATAACCCAGGAGGCTTCCTAGCTAGGAATAGATTTGTAGCTTGTCTCCTAGCTGGTCTTTACAGGGCTGCCCTTAAGGCAGTAAATTATATATATGTATGTATGTGTATATATGTCAAAAGGATCATCCAGGAAAAACCCATCTAAATTCCTCAACTGCTTTACAAAGGCCCTCTCATGATGTTCAACCTGGATCCTCAGACCCCAGATGGAAAGTACCTCCTTATGAAGCCAACATTTTGGTCACCCATTACTGTCCTTTCTCCTCACCATCTATCATACCTTTTAACATATAAGAGCCTTCAGACATTACCTCCCTCTCAAGTTCTCTCCCTTCAGGTGGCATTGGTAGGGAACACAACACTGACTTTTCAACCATGTCCACCTCCTAACATCTCAAATCTTCTCTCCCAACCAGTCCTGGAATACTCCCCATCACACTCATGCATTGAGACTCTAGAAGAGTTACTACCCTATCTGATACATATGCAGGAAGGAGCATTACTTCAGGCCACTTATACATGGTATACAGATGGCAGCGCCTTCCTATATGAAGGAGTACGTGGAGTAGGATATGCAATCATCTCAGATATCATAGTGATCAAAACACAAGCTCTTTCATCCCATACCACAAGTCAGCAGGCAGAATTGATAGTTCTAACCTGTGCTTGTCAATTAGCAAGGAGACAATCCCAAAAACTATATACAGACCACCAGCCTGCCTCTGGTCTCAGAATAATGAGACCTCACCAACCTGTCAAGGCTCATGCACCACCCTATCAGGTTGTGCCTTACCTCTTCTCCTTCTGCTTCTTCCTACTCACTCATATTGCTATCAAACTCCACATTTGGAGATTTAAATCTGCCCATCAGATATGTTCAAAATATAGTGGGCCCACATTCCACGCTCTCAACCCCTAGGAATGGATAGAGTAGAAGTGGTCCAAGCTCCTCAAAGGCTCTTACATCCTTAATGCCACCCCTTTATTTGATCCCACCTCCTTGTCATACCATCTCTTGTTTCAGACCCTAACTACCACATATCAGCTATTGAATGGTGCTCAGGCTGGCTATTTTGGAGAATGCTGGTTATGTGTCCCCCCAGGGTCAAATGTTCACCCACTATTTGTGGCCTCACCCATTGTCCTATTAGATTCTCTCACCTTACCACTTGTTAATTTCTCCAAGCCAAATGACACTACTACCCATTATCTCTCTCAAATTCCTCTCTTTGGCATTACAGACTGCTTTAACTCCTCAGGAATACACTTTGTTGGTACTCTGGATTCTGCAGACTGCAATAATGCCATTACCCTTGGTACTAACACCCAGACCCTATGTCCAAACACTCATAATGCCTTTATTCTCTGTGGTACTCAAGCTTATCACTGTTTACCTTCTAGGTGGTGTGGGACTTGTGCCCTGGTATTCCTGTTTCCTAAATTAGGGGTGGTACCTGATGAGGAACTCTTGCCAATTTCCATCCCCAAATTCATAGCAGCAAGGCATGAAAATGAGGCATCCAAATAATACCCTTTCCAGCAGCCTTGGGCATAACTGCAGGTACAGTCACTGGAACAGCATGAATAACTACTTCCCTAGCTCTTTACCATCAGCTTCCCCCCCCCCCAGGATTTCCAACAGGTATCTCAGACTATCCTTTCTCTTCAGGAACAAATAGAGTCAGTGGCCACCGTAGTACTGCAAAACTGGAGAGGATTAGATTTATTAACAGCAGAAAGAGGTGGCCTTTGTCTCTTTCTTGCAGAAGAGTGTTGCTTTTATGTCAATCAATCAGGGGTATTGAAAGATAAGATACAACAACTCCAAATGGATCTTCAAACTCAGAAACTGCTTGATGCCTCTAGACAGTGGATCACTCATAGTCAGATATGGAAATGGATGCTACCCTTCTTATCCCCTCTTTTCATCCTTTTCTTAGCCCTACTAATTTTATCCTGCCTCATAAACTTCTTTGCTAGTTTTCTTCAGCAACAGATCCAAAATATTTCTAATCAAACTCTGAACCAGTTAATATTACAGGATTACCAGGCCCCATCAACAAAGTCAGAGATCTACAGAACCTGGTTACATCCTGAGGAGGAAGATCAAGATTGTCCCAAGAACCTTGACACTCCAATTCAGCAGGAAGCAGTCTAATGATAACTTTGCCCCCTTTCTAACCCTCAGCTGCTTATTACTAAACAAAAAAGGGGAAGTGTAGAGAAAGGGGGCTGGCTAAAGAAACCCACCCTGACCCTGGAGCCCAAAACTAAGGAAAGATGGCTCACATCAGGGCAGAAAGAAACACAGTTTGGCTCAGTCAGATCAGAGCAATTTCCACCCCTGGCCAACTGACTTGTGAAACCAACCAATCATAGAGCAGGACAGTAGAACACTAGGCCCCAAGTCAACCCCTGGTTGACTCCACCCACATGACATCCTGTGTAAACTGCCCTGCATAGTCAGTTAGAAAAAGGCTGTTCTTTCCACCCTGGTAGAGGCAGCTACTCTCCTGAACTTCCCAAATAAATCTCTTTCTCAAAAGAGTTTTGGGTGTGAAGATCATTCACTGGTGTAGAGAAGATTCTTGCTGAGATGTCCCTCAGTGGACAAAACAAGGAAGAGCTGAAAGAGCAGAGCAAGAAGGAGCTGAACAGAAGGTCTTTGCTGAAACATCCCACAGTGGATAGAGCAAGAGAGAACTGAAAAAGTATCACTTTTCTCCAGAGCTTGAGGAGATTTCTGCAGGTGTTTCCCCTTTCTCAGAGTGAAAAGAAGCAACATATTAGGCCAGAGAAGCAGAAGCCCCCTTAAGTGGGGGCTGAGCAAAGCTCAGCTGTAGTGGCTCTCCAGGAGTGGACAAGGATTGCTATAACCTGCGGGGAGACCATCCCCCATCACACCAGGCATACCCTGACTTTCCTGAACAGTCAGGATACCCTTCCCTGCTGAAGCAGTTCCAGGCCTGACTTTCCTGAGAAGTCAGAAAAATTTCCTTTCCAGTATTTGGCTGCTTATTTGCAGTTCCAGCTTTCAGAGCTGTGCTAAACAGCTCCAGGTGTCTGGGACACCTTCAGGGCAGACCTGTTATTCTGAGAAGCTGGAGGTGTCCAGGATATCTCATCCTCCAGGGCTGAACTGTCTCCTTGCAGTTCCAGCCATCAGAGATGCCCTAAGCAGCTCAAGGTGTTGCCTGACTCCCCAGGTAGTCAGGACACCTTTCCCTAGTGTTTTTGCAACAAATTTACTTACATTGTTGGTGCCCAAACCCAAGATCAAACCCACAGAGTTGCAACCAATTTACTTACACTGTGGAAGGCAATCTTTGTAAGAAATCAGTGAAGATTTCTTTTGGGCCCTGTATACCTTTAGTAAATGACTCAGTTTTCCTTCCTACTTCAATTCTGTTCCAAGCATTCAAGGCTGCTGCAAGACCTAAAGCCAGAGTATGGTCATCATATAGAGATTGTCTTTGTATATTACCATAATCTCCCTCTCCAAGATGTTGGTCTTGGAAGATTTCTGTAGCTCCAGATCTACTTCATTGTTCAATGATCTTGGCCTCATCTTTCTGTTTAGGTGGGCACTCCACCACAACACCTGGCACCCTGGCATCCATATTCCCCAAGAGTCTGAAATGTTCTGGTGGAAGATTCACCTCAACTCCCCTCCCCCATCTATTTCCCCAAACCCACCCCTTCAAAACCTGCCAAACACAGGTCCTCCCCCATAGAGGCACAAGACCATCCCACAGAGTATTTAAACTGCATCCCAGAAAACCGACACCTGGTTTTCTGGTCTCTTGTCCTGTCTCTTTTTGGGGGGGCTAGAGAATCATCTGTGAACACTACCCATTAAACTGGGGCTTTTTCTAATTTGGTCTGATTTGGATTGCTGTGTCAGCAGAGAGGCCTATTAGAGTGCAAGAACCTTTCATCTGGAGGTTCTACCAAGGGGGGTTGATTTTCCCCCACTGGCCCAGGGCTGCATGGTGGGAAAACACCCCTCTCCCCCACACCTTCTCTCTACCAGACTAAGATTGGCTTTTGACTGGGTAAGTTGCCCTTTCCAAGTCATTGCCTAAGAGGCCCAGGGCCTCTTTCAATTTTCAGGGTGTCCTGCCAAAGACAGGGCCATGCCAGGCCCCCAACCCATTACCAGAGCAAAGACCTGCCTTTCTTCTGTGTGACCCCTTCTCCAGAAGACATTGTGTTGAAAGGAATTTCCCACAGCCACCTAGTTTTGACCCAAGGCCTGCCACATTGGACTCATTGTGCTAGGTTTTGGGCCCCTGGTATAGACTTGTAAAATGGCCACTTGCCATTCCAAGCCTGATCTCAAAATGCTCCTGCAGTGTCTTTTATAAAATCTATTCAAATTGGGGCTATTTGTTACTGTTGGTTTTAAAAATAATAAGCAGCTCTGTTACTGGGTGAGAGAGGTCACAAGGCATGAGGCATGACAAAACCCAGTATCAGAGCTTTATTTGGAGGAAGGGGGCAGACAGAAGAGAGTAACCAGGCCTGGGAAGAGGCATGTGCACAGGAGAGGGGGGAGGAGGACAGAGCAGAGAAAAGAGAGGAGGAGTCTGTGTCTGACTTTTTAAGGATTCCCCTGCACATGGGCAGGTGGGCTTACAGAGCTTTGCCACACATGTGCTGATTGCATAACCATGCTGTGCACATTTGCCCAATCACACAGCACACTGATGACATAAGACAAAAGAACCCTTGAACCCTATTGAACTGCACATGTGTGGTCATGCAGCTGGAGGAGTGGCAGAATCCTAACAGATACTATCTGTCCTGAATGCTTGGTTTCTCTGAGCAGTAAGGCCTGGCCTTAGAATTTCCCATACTCTGAAATTTTAAAAAATTTTGTCAGCTTGGAGATAATTGGATAGAACTGCCCTATGTCCATAGTTTTTGGGTTCTATGTTCTCACCCTCCCTACAGCAGCCAATGTCCCACAGCACCCTAGTCTTGTTGGCTAGGGTCATGGTGCCTACAGATTCCTGCCTATCTGGGAACTGGGACCTTGAAAATTCTGCCCTGACCATGGCACTGGAGACATTGGCCCCTTCTCCATTTCCCTGAACTCTACTTACCCAAACCCCTCCTACAGGGCCACATATTCCATTTACTGGCCAACATTCTTCACATTCCTCCCCCTATCCACCCCTCCCCTCTTTCTCCCCCTCTGGAGCAAAAGTTGAGAACCAAATTCCTCCTCCTTACTTGCTTTCCTGTCCTCCCCTAGCCCCCACTGATCCTGTCTATCCCCCAATGCCTCAATCTACATCCTGGTCCCCTTCTACACACTGGCCTAATGCCCATGAATTTTCCCCAGTTTCTTCTCATACTCAGTCTCACCAGACTCCTGCCTTCCCACCCATTTCATTTCTCAATCAGCACCAGATATTAGAAATAGATTAAAAAAGGCTGAGGAGGGTCCCCAAACTCCCCTACATAAATTGGTGAAAATGGTTTTAACATTATTAATGACAGCTGAGTCATCCCAATAGACAAGACTGCAACAGAATACACACCAAGCCCAAGCCTTAGCAGCTGCCCTGAGGCCACCAGGGCCCCCACAAGGGGGACAAGGGAAGTCAACCATGAGGCTCCATCCCACCAGAGCTCAGCTCAAGTCAACTCCACAAGAAACCTGCTTCAAATGTGGCAAGCAGGGCCACTGGTCATGGTATTGCCCTGACCCCTAGCTGTCCAGAAGGCCATACCCTATGTACCAATAGCCTGGGCACTGGAAATTGGAATGCCACCATGCAGGCTCATCCTCTATGCCATGCCATGGAGGTCCAGCTCCACCAATATCAGCATCTGAGTCTCTTCCAGCCTTTCAGCTCCTAAGCCAAGTGGAGGATCAACAATGGCCTAGACCTGGTGACTCCTATTGACCTCTCTGGGCCTAGATTGATGCTGCAGGTAGCGGGTAGGTCCACTCACTTTCTTTTGGACATGGTAGCTACCTATTCCATTTTGACATCTCACTCGGGTCCTGCATTTCCCTCACCAATTTCTGTCATGGAGGTGGATTGGACCCCTTTTTTCCCACTTAAGACCTTGACACTTCCCTGCATTCTTTCATGGCAATTTTTCTCACACTCTTTTCTGGTCATACCTGCTTGTCCTTCACCTCTGCTTGGTTGCAATATTATCAGCCACTTTGGGGCCATACTCACCTTGGTCACCACACTCTCTCCTGAGCATTTCACAGGTCCATTCACAGAGGATCAATCAGATATGACAACCTCTGCACCAGCTTTGAGGACCCTAACCAGGAGAGGATTGGCAGCACCATGGAGCTCCTATTAGAAGTTTTCAACATCTCCTGGGAGCTCTACATTCCCTATGACCCACAATCCTTGGGAAAAGTTGAGAAGGCCAATGGACTCATCAAATAATAGCTCACCAAGCTCTCTATTGAACTCAGGATATCTTGGTCCTCCCTTCTTGCCATTACCTGCCTCCAGGCCACCACATGCTCTCCTACATGCCTAAGCCCTTTTGTGCTCCTTTACAGAAGGCCCTTTCTCCTCAATCACCACCTCCAGCCCAAACTGCCCCACTAGCTGGGTACTTCTCCTACCTCTCCCTTCTAAGGCCCCTTCTTCATTCACATGCTGTTAGCTATCTCCCTACCTGCATTCCAAAAGACTCAACTGCCCCTGAGCCTACCCCACTCTCCCTGGGAAACAGAGTACTCCTTAAACAGCTAGTTCCTAAGCCTCTTAAGCCACAATGGACAGGACCTTATACTGTGATCTTCACCACCCCCTCAACTGCCAAGCTCCTAGGACAACCATGCTGGTACCATCTCTCCAGGCTCAAGGGGGCACCTATTCAGGATACATGGTCTGTCCAGCAGCTGGGACCCTCCACCCTCTAGTTTTCCAAGATGTCCCAATGAAAGGCCTATCCGTTCTTCTGCCCCGTGCATTCATCTTTGTCAGTACAACTAGGGCAAATGTTAATAATCTATTTTCTCCTGGAAACTTGCCTTCTTTGCTTCCTCAAGAAATAGATGCCTGAAGTCTCCAGGATGACAACCACATGCTCTTTAAATCACACCTCTGGCTGAATGTAAGCCCACCAGCTCTCAACTGCCCCCTTCTCCACATTATCCCATACCCACAGGAAGTAGCCAGACTTGAACTTGTGTCCCTATACTCAAAGATTCTGTAATGTTTGAGTGGGAGCTCCACCTCAACCCCTGGCACCCTGGCATCCATATACCCTAAGAGTCTGAAATGTTCTGATGGAAGATCCACCTCAACTCCCCTCCCCTATCTCTATCCCCAAACCTGCCTCTTCAAAGCCTGCCAAACACAGCTCCTCCCCCAGAGAGTCTCAAGACCATTCCCACAGGGTATTTAAGCTGCATCCCAGAAAACAGACATATGGTTTTCTGGTCTCTCATCCTGTCTCTTCTCTGTGGGGCTAGAGAACCACCCAGGATGCTTTACCCATTAAATCAGGGCTTTGTCTAATTTGGTCTGATTTGGTTTGATTTGGATTGCTGTGTTGGTAGAGAGGCCGATTGGAGTGCAAAAACCTTTCACTCTCCACCAGGTCCTCCATTGTAACTGAGGACCAGGCTCTAAGACTGCTGTAACCAAGTCTCTCCAGTCTTCAGGGATAAGTCTATTTCAAATTGACCATAAGTTTAACATCTGCCTCACAAAAGTGAGTGCATGCCATATAAGACTATCACTTCCTTGAATCTCCTAAAATCTAACATTTCCATGGGAGTCCATTCATCTCTTATACAGCCTTGGGAATATCTATCATTTGGCAATTCCTGTAAGGTTACTGGGTAAATTAAATTTCATTGTTTGAAAACCTTAGGCTGTTCCTCTCTAACATTATAATGCAACACTGAAATTGGTCTCCTTTAAATTCCTCTGTCTGAGTCTGAATATCTCTATGATCTCTTTCAATAAGTTTTTCTAAAATTATCTTAGCACTCATATGAACCAACTTTTTAGTGATAAAACAAAAAATGATGAAACCAATAATGTTTATAATTGACATTACTTAAATCCCATCTGAATTAATTATGCTTGCATTTAATTGTTCTATTTTCAAACCATCCAGTGTATTATCATATAGAGATCTGACTCCATTGTAATAGTGTTTCCCATTTTTTTTAATGTGGGAAAAACCTCTCTCTTTTAGTAAAAGTAAAGGTATTCTCTTTTAGGTAATTTCTCCCATTGACAATTCACAATTGTCTCACTAAATCTGTCAAAGATGGTGATTCAGATGATGGTGAAATATGAACCTGACTGCTGCTGATTGAACAGGAGAAGCCCAAGTGGGTTTCAAGGCAGCTACCTAGTTTGGAAGCAGCCCAGGGACATGGATCAGGGAAAGCTCACAACCTTCCTGAAAGGAAAAAGTCAAAGAGATAACCACCTGCATGGGGGAACATGTAAAAACAGCTAATTTCTGTGGTGTTTGGAACTGAATGCTTGTGGAGTTTGCTGTAGAGAAGCTACAACAGAAAAATCCAAGACACACAACTCTAGTGTGTGCCAGTTGCTGCAAAGCCACAGGCAAGCAGCTTTTTCTGGCACATTGGGTGCCAGATGTGGGATGAATTCTAATTAGTCTTAATAATAAAAACCCAGGATCAGATATTGGGGTAAATGCTGAAAGATCAGAGAAGTAAAGGATCAGGCACTAGACAAACTTCTTACCTTTACTGAATTCTCAAATCAAAAGGGGGCTGAGCTCCTGTTTCCTCCCACCATATATTACTCTCTCCACCTACCTAGTGCTGGGATTTAAGGTGTGTGTTCTTCTACCACCTGGCTTTGTTGCTCTTTTAGACAGTATCAATCTTGTGTATTCCAGGGTGACCTTGAACTCCTAATCTTCCTGCTTCTTCCTCCCAAGTACTGAGATTAAAAGTGCATGCCACTACTGTCTGACCTCTATGTTTAACTAGTGGCTAGCTCCACACTCTGATCTCTAGGCAAGCTTTATTTGTTAGAGCACAAACAAAATATCACCATAAGCTTCTTTGTCATTCACTCTTATTCATATGAGGTTCAGAGGTCCATGGCCTTCTGGAATTCACCTGTCTTTCTGACCCATCTTTCCACAGGATTGTCAGGACAGCAAATATTTGCTGCCATGTCCCAAGGACACATCTTTACATCCTCACACATGTGTAAGTGTGTGTGTGTGTGTGTGTGTGTGTGTGTGTGTCTAGCATGTGCCCTCTCCTTCATCTCCCCAGCTCACGCCCACAGTCTGGCAGCTTGAACTGGTTCTGGTTCTCATTTACTTTATCTTCAGTTGTTTTTTAATCTAGATGTCACAATTCCACAATCATATTCTCCCTGTCATTTGCATTTAAGACATCAATGCTGAGGACCTTCCCCTCATATGAAACAATTCCCTCCCTTCACAAATTTCTTCCTTTAATTTGTCTTATGGAATCCTTGCAACTATATAAAAACATTGATAAAGTTTCCATTACAATCTAATATGACTTATCTTGATGCTGATTAGTTTATGTACAGCTTTACTTATATACATCTTTTTTGCATTTACTGAAGATTGTTCATTGTATTTGGCTTAACAAATTGAGTTTCAAACACATCTGCATACCAGATGAGCTAATCAAGCAGAGTCTCTATGACTGAGAAAAGGAGCTCTTTCCCGTGGTAATGTTGTGAGTTCTATTTACAAGTTGCTCAGTAGAAGATGTCACAATTCTGTTTACTCCTACTGCTTCACCAAGTTTAAGGCTTCACTATATTCTATGTGTGTACTCTTTTCCCAAATCTCAGGAACACAATGCTTGCTGCTCAGCATTGGTTCTGGAAGTTGGTGGAAATGAATAAGGACTAGTGGGCAATTTTAGAGCATCCAACTAGAGCACACAATGAAGGAAGAATGGGGAGACTTTTGCTTCTCTTTGTCTTTTTTTTTCACAGTCCAGTCAAGGGATAAAATCCACCTTTCAAATCACCATGGCATCCTGTGTTGCCACATACCCAACAGACATTGAGCCAACAAGCCATAAACTGAGTCTGCAAACCTGTGAGATGAAAAAATAGTTTTCACTTTTCAAATTAATTATACATTGTGTAATAATAATGAAAATTTATTAATGCAGGCATGAGCTAAATAAGTATTAGTAGATTAGTATGTCACTTCTGTACATGGTTACTCTGTGAACTTGTTTTGTCAAAGAACTTGGTACTATGCTTATTGCTCTTACCATGGATAAATTTGGGGCCTTTTAAATTAATGTTGTTAAAAATCTTTGTTTTACATAGTGGTCTATATTATTGAATGCTGAGTTAAACTTTTACACTTTGTTTTTCTTAAAATGATTTGCTTTGACTTTCCACATTCACTTCTGTGATGCTTCTTGAGTCTTGAGGGAAGGAAAGGGGTAATATGCTGCAGGTGGGAGAGTCATCTTACTTTGGATGTGGCTTTTGGCAGGTTGCCTGTGACCCAGTGAATGGCCCTATTTACATGTACATATCAGCAGCACTAATGGACTTAGTTTTTTAAAGAAGAGGACTTGAAGTTGTGAGTGAGATGTAGTAGGAAGTCTGGTAGAAGATGGAGTGTGGCTCTGATCGAAGTATATTATATACTTATGTGAAATTGTCCTCAAATTTAAAAGAAAAAAAGGACTTTTGTCCGAGTCATGCCTATTTGAGCATTCATATGGATATTACCTAGGTAGCTATCAGTTGTTTCTAATTTGGACAGCAAGTATTTATGCAGTCAATTATAATGGCATCTGATCTTTTGTTTCTCTTTTAGATAGCATGTATTCCTTATCCATATTGATTCATAAACATGTTTACATTCAAGCGCATCATTTGCTTTGAGCATATGTGCTTGTAAATTTGATTACAACTTGAGACAAGTTATAGTCATCTGGAAAAATTGAATGCCATTTGAGAAAATGCCCCCTCTAGATTGGCCTGTAAGCAAGCTTGTAGTGCACTTTCTCGACTGAGGATTGATATGGGAGAGCCCAGGCATTATGGAGTCAGATGTTTCTCAGGTCCCACCAAGCCCCCGCAGTCCTGTTGCCCACTTGTAAAATAATTACTCAGAAGCTTAATATTATTTATAATTGCTTGGTCATTAGCTCAGGCTTATTACTGATCAGCTCTTACATTTAAATTAACCCATAATTCTTATTTATGTCTAACCACATGAACAGCTGTCTACTTCATGTCTCATGTGGGTCAAGATATAGAGACACCAAAGTACAGAGATGCTGTGATGTGCAGACTTGAGCTACAGTATGGTGGGTTCACAGTGTTTGGGCTTGAGTGAAGCATGGTGGATTCCTGCCACTATACACAGTGGTGTCTGCAAGCCATGCAGCATGGTGCATGGTGGATATAGCATTTGTTAGTACAGACCAAAAAAAAAAGGAAAGAAAAGGTTTTGGGGCTACACGCTACTGGATGGAAGTATAAACCCACTGCTTCCCAGAGTTGGCAGTGAGCATGGTTTCCAGAGCTGGTGGTAAACATAATTCTGCCATGTTAGAATGCTGAGATGGTGAAACCAGCAACCAAAGCTGCCATTTCAGTACAAGCCACCGCAGTTTAAAGCAATAGATTCACAATAAGGCAGATTCAGATGGAATAAGACTTTAAATGATTTACAGTGTGTGTGGAAGAGAGAGAAAAATGAATATAGACAGTTATATAAAGAAATAGTTTTAAAAAATAAGGTCTTTAAAGAGAAAGTAAAAGTAATATAAAAAATAAACCTCATGAAGATGGAAATCACACAGAGTCTGGATTATATTGTCTTTGGGATTTTTTAACTGCAGAGCGACATTTGATTATAAAGGCTACTCAGTTAAACCAATAAATGTATTTTAAAGGTATCTTGACTTCAAAATTTGGATCTAAGGATATGTTGCTTTGGAAAGGAGGCTCTATTTTTGTTTCTACAGAAAGAAAGAGACTATGGATTTGTTCCAGGCTAAGATGGATCATATTTGATCAAGCCAGACTTCCTGAACTTTAACCGATGGTACCTATCAACAAAGATTATAGCCAGTCTTTCCAGGACTTGAACATTATCTCAAATTTTCTCAAGATCCCCATAAGATTGCCAGTGTCCCCTGCCAGCAGGAATTAGTATGAGAAGCTATGCCCCAATTCCCAAAATATTGCTTATGAATGCTTACTTTTATTTAAAGGGGGTTGATTATAAATGCAATCTCTAAAGAAGAAAGGGGGATATTATAGATATGATAGGATAAAGAGTAACTACTTGTTTAAAATATTTTACATTGCTATATATTTTAGTTTATGGATGCAAATTTAAAGTTAACTTTGTTATACTGTTTGTATATTTCTACTCTTGTTTAAGGTATTATGTTTGTGCAACTCATTTGAAATTGTAATATATAATTAAGAAATACAGATTAGGGCTGGAGAGATGGCTCAGAGGTTAAGAGCGCTAGCTGTTCTTCCAGAGGTCCTGAGTTCAATTCCCAGCACCCACATGGTGGTTCACAACCATCCATAATGAGATCTGGCACCCTCTTCTGGCCTGCAGGCATACATGGAGGCAGAACACTGTATACATAATAAAAATAAATAAATCTTAAAAAATTAAGTAAATAAACTCTTTAAAAAAAAGAAATACAGATTAATAATTGGTCATCTATGGTAACAAAATTCATACTCATGTTAACTTTTTGGGTATATAAAGATATATTTCAATTAGGTAGGTAATCTTCAAACATTTCAAAGACCTACAGAATATGGCATTTAAAATGTTTTAAAAACTTGACTTTCCTGGAAAATGAGACATGTCTGCTTCTGGCAGCATCAATTACTTCAAGGAGGATGATGGGCATTGAAGAAACTCATTATGGAGTTTGCTTTCTTTGTGGCAAAAGTTAGTCACTGGGCAAAAAAGTGCCCTTGCATCGACTGATTGACAGTATGTTGTATAAACTGGACATGCAAGACCCATAGGAAGGTGACCACTGAATTTGCCAAAACAAAGCAAATATTCCTTCAGGTTCCTGCTTTGCAAAGGAGACTGCCAGACATTCTACAGGACAAACAGAGAAGCAACTGAGAAGCTCTAGTCCTATAAGCTGAAGATGGATGTCCCAACATTGCAGAGGAACTTTGGATGACTGTCCAGGCAGCCATCTGTCTCTGTCATTCAAGATTTTTGGAAGTTGCTTACAATGCACTTCCTGTTTACTTAGGTAATATTATATCATTCTGGGGTCTTTGATATAGTTGAAGACTAGATAGTTATAATTTACCTTGGTTATGATAAAGATAAATTAGATATGAAATTTTAGACTCACAAATAAAGGATAGATGATAGAATATTTTCTTTAATTTTACAAAATACAAATAGACTAGATATAGTAATTTTAATTATTGCTTGATAACTGTTTTGTTATATGTATTTTTACTATGTTAAAGTTAAAATCTTCCTTTTTATTTAGACAGAAAAGGGGAAGTGCTGTGGGATGTCATTCTGTATGCTGTGAATATGTGTAGCTCTGATTGATTGATAGATAAAGTGCTGATTGGCCAGTAGCCAGGCAGGAAGTATAGGTGGGTTAAGCAGACAAAAAGAATTCTGATAAGAGGAAGGGCAGAGTCAGGAGTCACCAGCCAGACACAGAAGAAGCAAGATGACAAAGCAGAACTGAGAAGTAGCAAGCCATATGACTAAGCATAAATAAGAATTGTAGGTTAATTTAAGTGTAAGAGATAATCAGTAATAAGCCTGGGATAATGGCTGAGCAGTTATAAATAACATTAAGCCTCTGAAAGATTATTTTATAAGTGGGCAACGGGACTGTGGGGGCTTGGCAGGACCAGAGAAACATCCGACTACAGGTGGTGTCACCCTTGGGCTGGTAGTCCTGGGTGCAATAAGCAAGCAGACTTAGCAAGCCATGGGGAGCAAGACACATAATCAATATCCCTTCATAGCTTCTGTTTAGTTCCTGAGTACCTGAGTGCAGATCCCCAGAACCCACAAGAAAGCTGAGTGTAGCTGAACATACACCTGCAACTCCAGCACTGCGATGGGTGGAGACATGAGGACAGCCAATGCTTTCTGGCTGGCAGAGGAGTTTCAGGTTCAGCGAGAGACTTTGTGTCAAGAGAGTAAGTTGCAGAGTGAGACAGCAGGACACCAACACTCTCCTCTATCCTCCTCATGAACATGCACAGGTGCACATCCAGTATATATAAGGGCATACAGTATGCCACACAATCACACATATTAATAATAATTTTATATTTAAATATATAATACAGTTTGACATCCCTTTCCCTTATATTCTCATCCCCCATCCATCTATTGCCCCCACTTGTCCCCAGTTTACTCGAGAGATCTAATCTATTTCACCTTCCCAGGGCAACCCATGCATCTCTCTTAGGGTTCTTCCTTGTTATCTAACTTCTCTGGAGCTGTGGGTTGTAGTCTGGTTATCCTTTGCTTTACACCTCATATCCACTTAAAAGTGAGTACATACCGTATTTGTCAGAGTCTGGGTTATCTCACTCAGGATATTTTCTAGTTCAAATGGAAGAGATATCTTGATAGGGAGAAACGAGGTGCTAGGGAAGTTCCCAGGAATCCACAAGGATGACCCCAGATAAAACTAGTAGTAACAGTCGAGAGGGCCCCTGAGCTGGCCTACCCCAGTAATCAGATTGGTGAACGCCCCATCATCATAGAGCTTTCATCCAGTAACTGATGGAAGCAGATACAGAAATCCATAGCCAAGCACCAGGTCAAGCTCCAGAAGTCCAGTTGAAGAACGAGAAGAAGGCATCAAGGGGCATTAAGATCATGATGGGGAAATCGACATAGAACCAAGTTAGTGAGAACTCATGAAATTTAGACCAACAGCTACGGAGCCTGTGGGACTGGACTAGGCCCTCTGCATAAGTGAGACAGTTGTGTAGCTTGGTCTATTAAAGGGGCCCCTGGAAGTGGGATCAGTATTTATCCCTGGTGCATGAGTTGGCTTTCTGGATCCCATTATCTGTGTTGGAACACCTTGAACAGCCTTGATTCAGGAGGGAGTGTCTTAGACCTGCCTCAACTGAATGTACCAGACTCTGCTGATTCTCCATGGGAGGCCTTACCATTTTAGAGGAGGAGGTGAGTGGTGGGTTGGGAGATGGCTGAGGGGAGTAGGAGAGATGATGGGTATCTGTGGTTGATATGAAAAATGAGTTAAAAAATTCCTAATAAAGAAAATAAATAAATACATGCATATATAATAAAAAGTATATGCCAAAGCTCAAAGTAAAATATTATTGATACAACTTAAACAAGTACATTCAAAATCACAATTAATGCAACTAAATCCCTTGGCTACCTATAGACTGTGGAATTGCAAGTATGTGAAGGCTGAGCATATCCTGACCAAATGCCATCTAAAAATATATGAAAGAATTAGTGACAATATATGGATGGTAGATACCAATGAAACAATGTCATTTGTGTGAAGCATATAGGGAAATTAGAATACAGATGAAATTCATAATTATGTTCCAAATGATATGCTTATTATATAGCAAGTTAGAAATCCAGTCATTCCATCTTAAATGCAATGTCATTACAAACTTGAAAATAGAAAAGTTAAAGAAGCTAATGAGAATAAGAGGTAGAAAATTTTTGTTATGTTTGTATAAGTATAAAATGAAGGATTTGTGATCTGGACATTTCCACTAGAAAGGTGACTTGATTGTTAGTTTATCCTGAATAAGAACCTTGTTTTAGGATGTGGAAGATGGGCTCAGTAGGTAACAGCATTTTAGTTAAAGCATTAGAGCCTGTCTTAGACTCTCTAACACCACTCAGAAAAGCAGGGTATGGTTGCTTGTGCCTATAATCCCAGTGTTGGAAGGGGGAGACAAATGACCAGGTATTTCCTGGGTAGTCAACCTGGCTAAAGAGGCAAGCTTCAATTTCATTGTAAGACCCCTCCTTAAAGAAATAAAGCACTGATGGAAACAGATGGTTAGCATCGTCCTCTGACCTCTGCTTGTGCACACATGGGGATAACACACACACATGCACACACACACACACGTACACACAAAATACCCCCATACATACACACTATACATATAGATAACACATACATACACATATACCCTACATATACTCATACACAATAAATATTCACACATATACCACACAGACACACACATATACATACATATCATATATGTATACACACCATATATATACACAAACATATGCATACCACATATTGACTCGAACCAAAAGGAATAAGGTTCCTGAGCAAGTTGTCAAGTGAGAGGATCCAAAATAAGAAATTAAGATGACCAAAAGAATAGATGGGATTGGGATTCTTTCATAAGCTGATGACTTACAATCGGCAAGGTTATAAAGAAATACAGCATCCTATATATTATCTAAAGTGGGAAAATTGCCAAGTAAGCAGACTGCTAAGCCAGTGTTGGCAAAGAGATCACAGGATACCTCAAAAACCTTAGGACTGATAACCACAATCCCAGGGCAAGAGTAAAGTTCCTAGAAGTCACAACTTTGACTCCTTGGATTCAATGGGCTCCAGTCCTAAACAGGCCATGCTACATGCTCTCTTGGACAAGGATATAGAAATGAAGTCATCTTTGTCTTTTCATTATGTCCTCTGAGAAAATCTGAGTTGGTCTTTCTCCCCATAACATACATATACACCTGCTAAAATACACAAAGTATATCCTTCAATTATAAAGGAGAGGAATTCCAAGTTAAAGGCATGTGGCTGTCTGGTCCATGAATGGTTGATAGTCTTCTTGCTCTGTCCTCATAAAGGAAATAAATAAGGAAGTGGTCTGATTTTTAATAGGCATTATTCTATGCATGAGATGATAAACATGGCCACAGTCATTCTTTTTTAACTGAAAGATCTCATGTTGTAATAGCATCAAATAGCAAGGTATGGTTTCAACATGGAAGCTTTATGGGAAGGCTTACATCCAGTGCATGATAGTCACTGTATTTGGTTTGAAGACTGTGGTGATTATAGATTTTTCTGTAATAATCCTCCTGTCCTCTATGCAGGAACAGTCCTGGTAACCACCAAGTTGTCATGGCTTTGTATTTGCCATTGAGAAAATCAACAGAAACCACATTCTTTTGCCTAATATGGTTGTAGGATATGGTATTTACAGTGCTGGGCTAAATCAAAAGAGACAGTATAGAGTTTTCTCATTTGGCTCCTGGGGAGAATCAAACTTGTCCATAACTAGACCTGTAGAAGAGAAGAAAATATGTGACAACAATCACCCAAAGAACATAGGAAATTTCTTCGCTAATTGGCATATTTCTGAGACTTTATAAATATTCAGGTGAGAGTAGATGGATGGAAACAAATAAAAGCATTCTCCTTACATTCACCATTTGCATATGAACAAAAAGCATTAAAAAAGGAGACTGGATTTGCATATGATTCAAAGTGCATAGTCTTGGGTTGGATGGTGGCCTATGAGTCATGTAACATGAATTCTAATTGGTCTTAATAATGAAAACCCAGAGTCAGATATCGGGGTAAATGCTGAAATATCAGAGAGGTAAAGGAGCAGCCAAAGTCACCTCTTAAACTCCATAACTCTGACACTTCAGACTGAAAAGTGGGCCAAGCTCCTGTCTCTGCCCACCTTATATTGCTCTTTCCATCCAGTCATATTACTTCCTATCTGTCTGTACAGACCTCCAGACCTCTATGGTCAACTAAAGCTTGCCTGAAAATCAGGGTGAAGCTGATTTTCAGGCAAGCTTTATTTGTTAGAGTACAAACAAAATATCAACACATTTCCCCCTTTTGTCTAAAGTAAAAAGGGATATATCTAATAAAGAAAAACTATAAACAATAAGTACAATAACTTTATACAGTATAGTCAGGCAGTGAATGCAGCAACAGTGTCTAGTCCATAAACATTGCACAAATTCAGAGAAAATACTTCATTATCTGTCCTGTCGTGGTGAGTCCAAAAGGTTGTAACTAATTCACCTTCTATCCTAATTTGCATTTGCAACCCAAAACTATCTTTTAATGTCTCTCAACCCTATATACTTTACTCCTCTTTACTGAATTTCTTTTCTGAATTTGGTAACAAGAAACACTAGAACTATAAAGTCTTCAACTCCATGAGAGACACAAGAAATAAATAATATTATCTGAGTAAGCAGGAAGTGCAAGCAAGGAGGAAATTTCCAAAAAATGTGAGAAATGACAGAAATAAGCTGGCTTCCTGAACAGTTATCCAAGTTTCCTATGTAATGTTAGTGCATACATCTTCACCCTACAGGCCTAGAATATCTGACAGACATTTCCATGAAGCATGATATTCTGAAATGCTGTCCTACCTTGTCTTGGCAAAGTCCATCAGTCACTTTCTTTTGTGTCCTGCTTGTCCAATTCAGACAGCATACGGTCAGCAGTCAAGAAAAGGGTACTTTCTTGCCAAGTGGCTTATTTTGCTACAAAGAAAGTAAACTCCATATGGAGATTCTTCAATGCTCATCATCTTTTCCAAAGTAGATTGGTGCTGGCAGGATCAGATGTGGCTTATCATAAAAAAAATAGAACCTAGTTATTAAAACATCTTAAAATCTGTAGATCTCTGAAGTGTTTGAAGGTAACTTGTCTAAGATATTTCTCTGTCTGACCTTGAAAACATACCTAATATGACTACAAGTTTGATTGTAATGACTAGCTATAACTTCCATTTCTTTATATCCTAATTAGTTGGTAATAATAACTTTCAAAAACTAGAAATTTTCATTACATTGTTAGATGAGCTGTATAGGTACAACACCTTGAACAAGAGTAGAAATATATGTAGAGTATATTCTAACAAAAACAATCTCAAATTTATATCAATATACAAAGATCTATATCAATGTAAATATTAAAAACAAGGAGTTGCTTTTTAAGAGTAGATTCAATAACCTACCCTTTTATCCTATCTTATGTATATCCTCCTTTTTTGAGTAGATTCAATAATCTACCCTTTCATTCTATTATTTCTATATCCCCATTTTTTTTAGTAGATTCAATAATCTACCCTTTTATCCTATATCTATATGCCCCTTTTTTCTTTTTTTCTTTTTCAAAACAACAACCCTAAAAATTATCTCCTTTGTTTGGCTTTTTTTCAGCCATTATCAATAACAACTTGTAACCAACCACCCTAAACAATGACAAATATCTGTAACCCATACAAGGACCAAAAACCACCACTCCCACCTCTTAGTAATATGTGTATCCTGGTCTTAAAATTACATCCTGCTGTCTGGGGGTGTCAGAATTTTTAGGGGATCCTGAAAAGAAAAATGTGTGTTAATTGTCAAGTCCTGGGAGAGGTAGCTATATCATTAGTTGTCCAGTTTCTTCATAATGGGAATATGCAGGGCTTATATCAAGTCCTGGCTAGAGTAGTCTTTGAAGCTGGACCATCTCAACTAGCCACCTCGAGATTGTCCTGAGCAATTTGTAATCCAAAGCCAATCTCTATGTGGTGTTTGTCAGCTTAGTGGTGTTATCATATTCCTGGGGGAATCATCATTGTGGGGACCCATCTTCCTTTTGCAGACTTCAAAGATTGCTGTTAGGCATGAACATGGTTCACTGTAGAAAACTTAACCACTTTAAATGTCATATGCAGTAGATCTCAAAGTGGTTAAAGGATCAATATTTGTTATGTACATCTAGGGTACCAAAATTTAATTTCTAGTTACCCGATAGAGACTCAAACCCAAAATCATGTACAGGAAGCTAGATAAAGCCTTTTTCTAGAATTAGTTAGTATTCTATATAAATGTTAATATCATGACAAAAGGTTTTTGTGTGTGTATATATATATATACATATATATATATATATATATAAATTTTGAGATAATATTTATATCTTAGGAAAATTTTAAAGAGTCAAAATAAAACCAATGGATTACGAGATTAGTAGTATTAAGATATTTGCTTTTTCCTCTGTCCCATATCAAGGGGCTCTTCTGATATGAAAGAGAGATTTTGGATTTTACTTTAACAAGCATGCTTGGGTTTAGAGAAGGAAAGAGCAACACTCCAACTCTAAAGCCAGCTTTAATTTTCAATTGAACTGGGACTACAAAAAGAGCATTTGCATTATGTGTCTGTAAAAAACAGCAGAAACAAACATTTAGGAAGATCTATGCAATTTTATCCTGTTGGAAATGTGATATATGAATAGGCTGATTTACTCCTTTTCTTGGGACTTTTTTTTCTGGATGATTTGTCCTTCTTCTTCATGTGTCTCATTTGTCCAGTGGTCTTCAGATTCTTTAGCTGCATGCCATCCTTCTCCTGGAAAGACAAAAACAAAACCATTCCCCAACCCTAATTTTGGGGAGGTTCCCTTTTGGCAAGTTAGTTTAGATTGAGTGGTCACGCTGGTTGATGAACTATTACCTCTTTTAATTAAGAGATCTATCTCTTTCAAATAGAACCTCTATCAATTTTGATGGTATCCATAGCTTTTCTTCTCCTGAGGAAACAAAAGCAAAGCCTCTTTCCCAATGTAATACATATCCTGGTTTCCAGTCTGAGGTCAGCACATCTTTAAAGTATACATGCTATCTTAATTCCACATTTTTTTTCTATTTTCCAATGTCTCTCCACAGCTGTCATTCCTTTCTCATTAGCATTTAGAATATTCAAAGTTAATAAAACATTATACAATCTATTTCTGGGAGTCTTTATTACATCTTTCTGTTTATTTCGCATATCCTTTAGAGTTCTGTTTGATCTTTCTATAACTGCTTGCCCTGTATGATTGTGTTGTATACCTGCAATATGCTTTTTATTATAATAAGCAGAAAACTTGCATTTTACTAGAGAGATATGCTAGACCATTGTCAGTCTTAATTTGTACAGGTATACCCATGATGGCCATAACTTCTAACAAAGGTGTAGTTATAGAATCAGCCTTTTCAGAACTCAAAACAGTTGCCTATAGTGGTATTTTATTTGTGCTGAAATGTGATTTTATTTGTATGTTAATAAATAAAGTTGCCTAGGGGTCAGAGCTATTAGCAAGCCATAGCAAAAGCCAGGGCGGTGGTGGTGCACGCCTTTAATCCCAGCACTTGGTAAGCAGAACTAGGTAGATCTCTGTGTGTTCAAGGATACAGCCAGCATTGGAGACACACGCCCTTAATCTCAATACCAACCATGGAAGACCTGGAGGTCTGTACAGACAGGCAGTGACGAGGCAGTCACGTAGTTGGGTTTACAACCAATGAGAAGGAAGAACAAGGACTCTTTATAGGGCGAACGCACAGGAAGTAGCTCCCTTTTTGGAGAGGTCTCTTGGCGGGAGAGGCTAGCTTGGCGGAAAGCGGGTAAGGCTCTTAGCTCTGACCTCTTTGGCTTTCATCTTTACATTGGCTCTGTGTCTCTTATTTAATAAGGCGGTTGGTTACATCTACAGTTGCCCATTGAAATCCTGAGTATGTATCAGACACCGGATATAATATTAATTCTAATTGATCTTAAAAAAAAAAAAACCCAGAGTCAGATATCAGGGTACATGCTGAAAGGTTAGAGGAGTAAAGGAGCAGCCAAAGTCATCTCTTAACCTAAGAGTTCTCAGACTGAAAAGGGGGCTGAGCTCCTGTCTCTGCCCACCTTATATTCCTTTTTCTGCTCAGCCACATTATTTCCTGTCTGTCTGTTCAGACCTCCAGACCTCTGTGGTTAACTAATGGCTCTATCCTCTGATCTTCAGGCAACTTTATTTGTTAGAGCACAAACAAAATATCACCACAATTCATTAATGTTTTCTGTGTAATCATGAGAATAGATGTTTGGAGACCAGCAACACCCATGTCCTCATGATCATAGGGTAGAGATAACATGATCCCTGGGGAATTCTTTCTTCTAGCCTAGGCAAGAAACTAGAGTCCCAGTTTCCTAGAAGAACCCTGCCTCAAGAATAATATCATAATGCCCCATTCTGACAATCATATTCACATATGTGCATTCACCTCTACAAACACGGACACACACACACACACACACACACACACACACACACCAAACAAGCAAACTTTAAAATAAATTCTTTAAAAATACATAGCCCTAACCAGCCAGTGGCAAACACTTTTAGTACTAGCACTCAGGAGGCAGAGGCAGGCAGATCGCTGTGAATTCAAGGACAGCCTGGTTGAAAGAGCAAGTTCCAAGACATACAGGGCTACAAGAGAAACCCTGTCTCAAAAACAAATGGTCTTTAAAGGGATATGCTCTGAGGTTTGTTTATTATGTCCTCATTTCTTTTGTTGGGTATACGTGAAAGGATGACAAGTGCACAAGTGAGTATTTCATCTCATCGTCTAGAATGAAGTCAGGATGTTGGAGAAGACTAAACACTAATTTAATGTTCTATAAATATAGTCTACATTTTCATACACAATAAATCTACAATTTCTGGAATCTCCTCCATTATTTCTCTCCCTGTTCTCTTTTTTTTAGCTTACATTTGGGCCTTTTGAACCCAATATGAATGACCCTGTGCAGTTTCCCTCTCTTTATCAGATGGCTGTCAGGGACTCTTCTCTGGCCTTAGGCATGGTCTCATTGTTTGCCAATTTCAGATGGAAATGGGTAGGGTTTTTCATCTTAGATTATGAGAAATGTCAACACTTTGTCTCAAACTTGATACCAGATGGAAAGAAACAGAGTCTGTGTAGCATTCATAGAAATGATCCCAGTCACTCATAAGTTGTACATGAGTAACAATGATGTCTACCATAGCCTGATTGTGAAGAATTCAGCAAGTTTTTATTATTTATGTTAACACTGAATCTTCTTTAGCTGTGCTACTTAGAAGATGGAAGTATATGCTCCCATGGGGAATCTGGGTCACCACCTCACTATGGGAAGTTATTACTGCTATGAGGAACTTCATTCTTGACTTATTCCATAGAACTCACAGCTTTTCTCAGCATTGTGGCAAAATTTCTGCTTTCAAAGATTTTGTAAAGACAGTCAATCCTTCCAAGTACCTAGAAGATATTTTCCCTGAAGGATTGTGGGAGATTTATTTTAACTGCTCACTATCTAAAGCTTCCTATAAATTATTTAAAAATCATTCATCAAGGGGTTTCTTGGAATGGTTGGCTTGGTACCACTATGAAATGTCCATTAATTATGGTGGTTTCCATGTGTACAACGATGTGCATGCTGAAACCCACACCTCCACAAGATGCTTATGCAACAAATAAACATACAACCAAGGAAAAATGGTTGAAGACTAGTAAGCCCCACCTGAAAGGTAATGATTTTTTCTTTGGATGGTATATAGTGTTACCAAGGTAACTTAATGCCCCATGGGTGCTCTAAACAAGTGCCTTTACATTCTTTTTACCAAAGATAAAATATTACAGACATTTTTACTACCTAAAAGGAAAATCTAGACCTGAGTAGAAATCAGAGTCAATATGCCAATATCACAGGATGAAACACTTATATACTGAGGCAAACAGTTTAGGTTAATGAGGCCATCAGCACCCTGCCTTCTTAGATTCTCAACAGGTAAATGCTTATCTCTTCCCATGAAGTTCTTAAATGAGAAGAAGTGAACTGATATTTCAAGATCATATAGAGTATCACCATATAAAGTAATCTTAGAACATCTCATGAAACTGTATCTGCTACAGACACTGTCTTAGATTTCTTTCCTTTTGCCATGATAAAATATATGAAGAAAAGCCACATAAGCAAGGAAGGGTGTAGTTTTAAGTTTTCTCTGTTTCCTCCCAGCTTCTGCAGCCAAGTGGTCCCACAGCCGCTTTTGAAATAATCACTCAGAGACTTATATTATTTTCAAACTATATGGCCTAATGGCTCAGGCTTCTTGCTAACTAGCTTTTGCATCTTAAATTAACCTATTTCTATAAATCTATACTTTGCCACATGACTTGTAGATTACTGGTACTTTACATCTTGCTTCTCATTGCAGAGGCTAGCAACATCTGCTCTGCTTTCCTTTTTCCTTCCTCTCTCTCCAGTTGGAATGTCCCGCCTAACCTTATTCTGCCTCACCATTGGTCAAACAGCTTTATTTATCAACCAATCAGAGCAACACATATTCATAGCATACAGAACAACATCCAGCAGCACTTCCCCTTTTCTATCTAATCAAAAAGGAAGGTTTTAACTTTAACACAGTAAAATTACATATAACAAAACAGTTATCAAGCAATAATTACAGTTACAATATTTAATCTATTTGTATTTTGCAAAATTAAAGAAAATATTCTATCATCAATTGTATCCACCATCCAGAAAGTCTAAGTTTTTCAAACATTTTAAATGCCGTATTCTGTAGGTCTTTGAAGTGAGCCTAAAGTTTCATAACTAATTTATCTTTTATCATAACCAAGGAAAATTACAATTATCTATCTAGTCTTCAACTACATCAAAAACTCCAGAAGGATATAATATTATCTAAGTAAACAGCAAGATCATTGTAAGAAACTTCCAGAAATCTAGAATGACAGAGATAGCTGGCTGCCTGGACAGTCACCCAAATTTCCTCTGCAGTGTTGGAGCATCCATCTTCAGCCTATAGGCCTGAAGTCTTTTAGTCATTTCTTTCTGTGTTCTCTAGAATGTCTGGCAGTTTCCTCTGCAAAGCAGGAACCTGAAGGACCATCTTGCCTTGCAAAGTTCAGTGGTCACCTTCCTATGGACCCTGCATGTGCAGTAGATACAACATTTTGTCAAGCAGTCCAGGCAAGAAAAGTTTCTTGCCCAAATGGCTATTTTTTGTCAAGAAGAAGATAAACTTTATATGGGATGTCTTCAATGCCCATCTTTCTCTTTGAAGTAAATTGCTGCTTCCAGGAGCAGACTTGTCTCACCATCCAGAAAGTCTAAGTTTTTCAAACATTTTAAATGCCGTATTCTGTAGGTCTTTGAAGTGTTTGAAGATAACCTAATTGAATTGTATCTATGTATACCTAGAAAACTTAACTAGGTATATATAAGCTTGACTATCATAGAAGACTAGTTACTAATCTGTATTTCTTAATTATCCAGTGCAATTTAAATGAGTAACATAAACATAATACCTTAAACAAGAGTAGAAATATACATACAGTATAACAAAATTAACTTTAAATTTGTATCAATAAACTAAAATCTATAGCAATATAAAACATTTTAAACAAGTTGTTATTCTTTATCCTTCCATACCTATAATATTCTATTTTTTTAGAAAGAGATTGCATTTATAAACAACCTCTTTTAACAAAAAATAAACATTTATAAATCATATTTTGGAAATTTGAGAGTAGCTTCTCATACTACTTCCTGCTGGTGTAGAGTACTGGCCATCTAATGGGGATCCTGAGAAAATTAAGAATTATAGTCAAGTCCTGACTGAAACAGTCTGTGAGGCTGCATTGTTTGAGCCCAGTTGCCTTGAAGCTGATCTGTATGTCGGATCACCTAGAGATCATCAAGGGGGTCTTCCTTGATCAAACCATATTAGCCTGGAAGCAATCCATAGGTTCTCATCTTCTGTGGAAACAAAAGCAGATCCTCTTTTCCAAAGCAATGTAACCTTAGACACCAATTTTGAAGTCAAGATATCTTTTAATATATATAGTGGTTTAACTTAGCAGCCTTTACAATCAAATGTCTTTCTGCAGTTAAAAATCCCAGACAATATAATCCAGATTCTCTGTGTAATATCCATCTTTATGTGGCTTATTTTTTATATTACTTTTACTGTCTCTTTAAAGACTTTATATTTTAAAACTTTCTATTTCTTTATACAACTGTCTATATTCTTTTTCTTCTCTTTTTCAAGCCTATGTATATTTTTACACACATTGGAAACCATTTAGAGGTTTATTTCATCTGAACCTGTTTTATTGTGAATCTATAATCCTTCTCTGACCAGGAGAGATTTTAAACTGCTAAACTGCTGGCTGCTGACTCCACCTCCCTTGGCTTCCAAATATAGTGGTGGTACATTTACAGCCAGCTCTGGGAGCCATACATACAAACAACTCTTGGAAGCAGTGGGTCTATGCTTCCATCAAAGCAGCATGTAGCCCAGAAACCATTTTTTTTTTTGGTCTGTACTAACAAAAGCTAAATCTGCCACACTGTGTACTGCGTGGCTTGGAGAAACCTTTGTGTAACTTGGTGGGAATCCACCATACTGTAGCTCAAGCCTGAATACTATGATCCCACTATACTGTAGCTCATGTCTGCATACCATGGTGTCTCTATACCTTGGCATCTCTATATCTCTGCCCACATGAGACATGAAGTAGAAAGCTGTTTTAACCCCCTTATTGTGTGTTTAGAAGCCCTTTTTAAACTCTTTTAGGTCTTATGGAGATTTAAGAGCCCCACATTGGTGTACCAAATGTAGTTTTAAGTTTTCTCTGATCCCACCCAGCTCCCAAGGCCCTGCCATCCCATAGCCACTTTAAAAATAATCACTCAAAGACTTAGGTTATTTTCAAACTATGTGGCCTAATGACTCAGGCTTCTCACTAGCTAACTCTTACATCTTAAATTAACACATAATTCTTATCTATGTTTAATCACATGGCTTGGTATCTTTTCTAAGTTCTGCCTTGACATCTTACTTCCTCTGTATCTGGCTGGTGACTCCTCATTCAGCCTTCTTCTTCCCAGAATTTTCCTCACCTGCTTACCCTGCCCATACTTCCTGCCTGGCTACTGGCCAATCGGTGTTTTATTTATCAACCAATCAGAGTTACACATATTCATAGCATACAGAACGACATCCCACAACAAAAGGGATTATTAGACTCACAATTCCACTTTACTGTCCACCATCACCAGAAACTCAAGGTGGCAGGAATTTGAAACTGGTTGTCACATCAACATCCACAGTCAAGAGCAGAGAAAAATGAGTTCATGCATGAATGCTATTGGTCAACTGGATCACTCCAATATATTCAGTCCAGGCCCAGCTCATGAGATTTTCCTGCTTAAACATGGGGTGGGTCTTTATACTTCAGTTATCCAAAGTTACTGGGGGATCTGACACTATATAATGGCCTTTGTGGACATTGCACACATGTAGTCCACAGACATACATGTTGGCAAAATATTCAAACACACAAAAAGTAAAAAATTCATATGTATCATATGAAACAATGTGTGTCATAGAATGCTCTCTGTGGGAAAATTGTACTTCCTGCTTTTGATAGTTCACAGATGAGCAGGGAAGTCTGTAGAGATGTGCATTTATGGTTATACCATAAAGCTGAATAATTGTGTGCACAAAGTCCTGCAGAATGAAGTAAGTGATGCTATGTACATTTTGAGAAGAAATCATGGACATTTAAATGAGGTTGTACCAGAACATAAGATGACAAAGGGACAGGGTAAATGGTTGTTTATACTGTTAAAAATGGCTGATTATGGGAAATTACCACATCATGTAACATTTGACCAAATCAGATAATTGTATCTCTCTCAAAAAGAATAGGTTCATCTGCCTAATGAAAATATGTGCAATAATTCTCAATAAAACACTTATAAAACAAATTCAATAATCAATAAAAAAGCATTTTCTATCATGGCAAATTTGGCTTCATCTTAGAGATACTTCAACATACTTAAGTCAATAATCATAATCCACCATGGAATTAGAAAACCACATCATCTAATTAGATACAGAAAAGACCTTGATCCCTGGTGCATGAGCTGTATTTTTTGGAACCCACTACCTATGGTGGGACACCTTGCACAGCCTTGATACAGGGGGAGGAGCTTGGACCTGTCTCTACTGAATGTACCCAACTCTGCTGACTCCCCATGGGAGGCCTTACCTTCTTGTTGAAGGGAATGGAGGGTGGGTGGTTAGGGGAAGGCTGGAGGGGTGGGAGGAGGGAAGAGGGGGATCTGTGATTGGTAGGTAAAATGAATACTAAAATTTATTAATAAAAAAAGAAAAGGTCTTGGACAAAATCCAATGCTTATTCATAAGAAAACTCCTGGAAAAGCTATGGTTGGTGGGGGAAGGGAAGAGGGGGACCTGTGATTGGGGTGTGAAATGAATAATAAAATTTCTTTTTCTTTTTCTTTTCTTTTGGTTTTTCGAGACAGGGTTTCTCTGTGCAGCTTTGTGCCTTTCCTGGAAATCGCTTTTGAGACCAGGCTGGCCTCGAACTCACAGAGATCGGCCTGCCTCTGCCTCCCAAGTGCTGGGATTAAAGGCATGCGCCACCACCGCCCGGCAAAATTTCTTAATTAAAAAAAGAAAAGGTCTTGGACAAAGTCCAATATTTATTCGTGATAAAACTCTTGGAGAAGCTATGCAAATGGGAGAAATATCTCAACACAAAAAAGGAAACGTACAAGCCCATGGCTAATATCCCACAGTAAATAGACTCATAGTTTTTCCTTTTAAGTCTGGAACAAGACTAATATATCCACTCTCCGCATTTCTGTCCCATATTGCTTGAAGTCTTATCTAGAGAAATAATGCAACAGAAGTAGATAAAGGGGATAGTGGTAGGAAAGGAAGAAGTCAAAATATCTTTACTTACAGATGATATGATAATATGCATGGAAAAAACCCTAACAAACCCATGGGAAAACGTCCACAAATGACAAAGTCACCCAGAAAACTAATAGGACACAAATTAACACAAATCTTTTTATACATCAACAACAAAGATACAAAAAAAGAATCTGGGTAACATAACTATTCACAGTAACTTTTTAAAATCTTAGAATAAATTGAACAATGAGGGAGAAACAATTCTACACTGAAAGCTTAAGGATACTGAAGAAGGAAATTGAAAAACATATCATAAGATGAGAAGACCTCTCTCACTCTTTGTGAAAATGGTGATTGCATTGGTTGGGGTTTTTAATGACTGTGCTAATACATCAAAACAGCAACTAATGGAGGAAAGGGTTCATTTCAGGTTATAGCTCTGAGGTTGCATTCAATCACTGAGGGAATTCTGGGCAGGAATCCAAAGCAGGAACATAGAGGCAAGACCTGATAAAGAAGCTATGAAGGAACGCTGATGCTGCTTACAGGCTTGCTCCACATGGTTTGTCCAGCATGTTTTCTTATACAGCCTAGGACTACCTGCCCAGATGTGGCACCACTCTAAACAGTTAACTATTTCCTACATTATCAATCATTAATCAAGAATATGCACCACAGGCTTATATACTGTGCAATCTTGTGGACTCATCTTCTTAATTAAGATTTCTTCTTCCCAGAAAAATGTAGGTTTGCGTCCAATTGAAAACAAAACAAACAGAACAGGTATCCCACCAGGATCAAACCAATCCATTGGAATCTATACCCTACAAGTATGTATGCTAATCCATATTCACTGATGTTTTACTTACAGTATTCAGGCAGAGGAATTAGCCTTCATATTCATTCATCAATGAGTGGATAATGAAAACTTTACACAGATGCACAAATAGAGTAATATTCTGCTGTCAAGACTGTAATTATGACATTCTCAGATAAACGGATGGAATTGAACATAATCATTTTGAGTGAGGTAATGCAGATCCAAAAAGACAAATGCCACAGATTTTCTCTTATATGTAGATACTACCTTTGAAACTTTAGATATGTTTTTAAAATGGAGTATCCATAGAAGTGGAGAAACTAGGACAAGCTCATATGTAGGGAGTTTCAACAAACAGGTGATAGAATCCAGATGTTGTGAACGTGGAAAAGGAACTAATGGAACAAGAAGGACTGAATGGGGTGATGAATTGGTAGGCAGAGTGAAAGAGGGAGAATTGAGAGAGATAACTAATACTAAATTCTTTTGACAATTCATAAGGAAACTTACTCCTGTAGAAGTTTCATAAACTGTAATTTACAGATTTGGGGAGTTTCAGTGGAATGATCACATTAACCCTGTATAGAGGGGCAACACCTCACAAATTCACTACAGGCTATCTAAAAAGCCCATTGACAGGAATGGGTTATATTATTTGAAGATGTTGATCTGTGTGGTTTCATAGATCATCCAAGCCATTACAGATTATGTCATATGCTCTTGGTCACTTTCCAGAACTTGATAGCAAGACTCTAATGTTGAGGACATCATATACTTGAATCATAAGACATGGAGAAAAAAATAGATACTGACTAGGAAACTTCCTCCCTACTGACTAGTTAACACAGATTGTTAAGTTTTCTACACAAAATACTGGAAAGAAACATTTTCAGCTGTCTTACTGTTGTGTGGCAGATTCTTCCAAGATGAAAACTCTTAACATAGAGGGAAGCTCCTTAAGGCACAGGTTGTTCTAAAAGAGGTAAAACATTCCATCCCACAAGAAATATCTTAAGTTCTGGAAGTAAAGTACCCAAATGCTACAGGAAATCCCTGAAACAGATACACTAGAACCCTCCATCTCCAAGTACATATAAGCAGGAAGGACAACTGAGAGATACTGAAAAAGAGGAGAAAGTTGCCTTTAAGAAGAAGAGATAAGCCAAGATTCCTGAGACATTATGCAACCTGGGAGCTTGCCTGCAAGTTGTGCTTCAAGTTTCCAGGTTGTATGAGTCACCACCCCTATTTGACACAGGCTTATAATTATGGAGCTTTTTGAGTCATGTCTTAGTCACTTTTTTAGTGCTGTGACAAAAGACCATTTCCAAGGGAAGTTATAAATTAATGAATTTAAATTTGAGCATATGGTTCCAGAGGGTAGTAGAGTCAGTGAACTTCATGGCAGGGAGCATTGCAGCATTACAGCTGGCACAGTACTGGAGCCATAGCTGTGACCTTTCATCTGATCCACAGGTGAAGGAGACAGAAAGATTGAGACAGAGAGACAGAGAGACAATGTGAATGGTGTGGTCTTTTGAAGATGCAAAAACCACCCCTAGTAACAAATCTCCACCAAACCACTTAAACCCAAATAATTTCACCAATTGCAGAATGAGCATGCAGATATATGAGTCTATGGAGGCCATTCTCATTCAAACCATCATAAGTCCTATCTTCTCCTGTAATTAACCATTCCTGTCAGTGACTTCAGTAAAACTCATTACTTCAACAACTTAAATTTTGGGTGGTTTTATTTTGGTTTGCTGTGAGTTACCTCTCTGGAGTGAGTAGACATTTGTTCATGTCTCCCTGGGAACAGTGTCACATAACATTTACCTGTCTTTGAACCCTTTGAGTTAAAATAATGACTAGGAAGATATGATCTCTGGTATCCAAATGCTATAGGAGTAACTAACCTCTTCTGATTGCATTTGAAGCCCATTCTCCAAGAGGTAAATTATGTCTGGTGTCATTAAAAGTCTCCAAAACATGTAGCTGGCTAGGTTCTAGGTCCTAGGGGAGAATGCAATAACATCATTTTGTTAAATGGACATAGTAATAATGTTCTTGTTAAACTGTTATCTTTATACCCAAAAATTAGTGTGGCTTTCAGCCCTCATCAGAGATAGCTCAGTAAGGACTGCTAACACAAAATTCTGGCAAAGATATGGAGGGAACACACAATTATCAGTTTTAGTGGGGGTATGAATTCATTCAGTTACTCAGAGGTGCATATAATCTCCACAAGGTGAGAATGTGGTTACCTTATCATGCTGCAAGTGATTTCCTTCTCTTGAGAGACAGAAAAGTCTACCCCCTCCTCACAAGGTAGCAATAACAAACCAAAGTAAGACTTCACTCAAGTTCACCATGGGAACCAAAGAGTTTATTGGGTGAAGGTTGCTTACAAACATGTAGGTGACCTCAGAACAGCAGCACTGAAGAGACTTTACAAAGGATGGATGGTTGCTTCCCCATACTTGCATCAATGAGTCTCTTTCAATTAACTTTGATGCAGACTATCTACTCTCACATCTGGAGACACCAAGGCCAGAGTATCAGGTAAGAATTGCAAACAAATTCTTGGGAATTATGGCTTGTTTCTCAGGTGAGAGTCCATTGACACTCTCCATTCATCCTCTGTGAGAATCAACAAGCTTGCAAGCAGTCATGGCTGATCATATGAAGATGAGAGCTGTTTTTCTCAGAGGACTGTGTCCCACAATAGCACAGACATGTATAGCATGGTGCTGTTCACAATAGCCAAGTTGTAGAGTCAGCCTCAGTGTGCCTCAATGGATAAAGAAAATGTGGTTTATATCACCCATGGAATATTTTTCTATTTTGAGATAGAATAAAAGCCTATTGTTTGCAAGAACGTAGATAGAATTCAAAGAAAACATATTATGGCAATTAACTGAGATGTAGCAAGAGAAATATTAGGATTCTCCATTGTATAGAAAATTAAAAGGAAGAGGAATAATAGTGTACAGGAAAAGTGATTAAGTAAAGGGGATCAAGTGAGGATAAGTGAAGGGAGGTGGACACGGTCAAAGCTGTATGTATGTATGTGTGAAAATTTCCCAGTGAAGTGTAGGTACAATTATTATGCATTAACAATCATAGCAAAATTATTTTCAAAAGATCAATTCACATAGAAGAATGGTGACATGAACCTAGTCGATGTGTGGCAACATTGGTGTGATGATTGTCCTTGGTTAAAAAGCAGGATCTCAGGTTGTGAACATTCTCAGTGAGTCAGTTCTGCTGACTTCCAGCTTCCTCCTATAAGAAATAGACATTTAGAGAGAAATTCACTCCTCAGAAATTAAAATTCTAGACCATGTTGGGATAGCAGTACTTTGTTAAGGTCTAAAGCTTAGAAAACACAATCTAGTATCTGACTTTAGAATCCCACACCACTCCCACATCTGCAGTATTTAACAAACTTTATCTTTTTACATGACAGTAGGTTTATTGTGGTCTCTCACATTTTCCTAGGTATTATCAAACATGTCATCATTTAATCTTTGTGATGAGATTGATACTATCTTTGTTTTACAGAGAAGAACTCTGAAACAAAGAGATATTAAATGCCTTGTCCAGGCCACATATCCTAGAAGTGGATATTTGAACTTAATATAACAATGACAGGCCATTCAGATGCCGCAGAAAATCTACTGACATTATAAGGATAAATATGGATCATTTATACTGAAATGTGACATCTAAACATATGAGTTTCTGACTGATCATATTTATGTAGTTGGTTCTTGAAATTTGACATTAATTAAATGTAACTATGATAGTAGAATTACAATAAAGAAGAATAGACTCATGGATATCATTCTGATTCTCATTCAATTACATTTTTGTGATGAATAGATCAAGGTTCAGACAGACTAACCAGTGTGGTGGTTTAAATAAGAATGGCCCCCACAGGTTCAAATATATGAATTCTTGGGCCCAAGTTGATAGAAATATTTGGGAAAGTTTAAGAGATGTGGCCTTGTTGAAGGAGGTTTGTCTCAGAAGGGAGGGCTGTGAGATTTCAAAAGGCCATACCATTCCCAGTGTCTTACTCCCACCACCGTGTGCTTGTGGATCAGGATGTATTTCCTCAGCTACTTCTCCAGTGCTATGCCTGTCTGTCTACCTGCCTGTAGCCATGCTCAATTTCATGATGAGCATGGACTCCCCCTCTGAAACTACAAGCTTCCATTAAACTCTTCTATAAGTTGCCTTTGTCATGATGTCTTATTACAGCAATAGGAAACAGCTAAGATGCCTAGTAACCACAGGAGCACAAATGTTATCTCAGCAGATTCATCATTGACACATCACAGAGATACCTGTCTGAGCATGCTCAGTGTTTCATTGTTCAATATAACTAAGATACAGAATCTACAGAAATACTTACTGTTAGATAAATAATGAAAATATGGTTTGCATACATATTGAGCATTATAGAGCCACAAAAAGTTTTCTTATATTTAAAAAAAAGATGGAGAGGCTGGAGAGATGGTTTGACAGTTAAGGGCAACAGAAGCTCTTCAGAGAATCTGAGTGTGATTTCTTGCACAACGTGGTATTTCCTAACTGTCTGTAACTCCAGTTACAAGGTTTCTGATGCCCTCTTCTGACCTCTGTGGACACCAGGTATGTAGACAAAAACACTAAATTACATAAAATAAATTAATGATTTTTTTTTGACAGGGTTTCTCTGTGTGAGTCCTGGCTGTCCTGGAACCAACTCTGTAGAACAGACTAGCCTCAAACTCACAAAGATCTGCCTGCCTGAATCCTGGATTAAAGGCATAAATGACCTCCACCCAGTTATATATGATTTTTTAAATTAAAGAAAACTTGGATGGAGATGGAGGACATTAATTTTAGTGAAATGTACTATAGACACAGAAATTAACACAAGATAAAGAAAAAAATGTGTATTTTAATGTTGAATGCCAGCTAATGTTTAATACAGAATAAAAACAGCTAGGCCAAGAGACACATTAACTAGATGCAGTATTTGATTTAAAAATGTTACCTGTATGACAGAAATATCACAGTGAATCTTATCTTTATTATCAATCGATCTGTTCATCAAGAAAAAAAAAAGTGAATTTGGGAAGTGACTGAGAAATAACTAGAGAGAGGAAGGGTTTGTTTTCATTCATGGTTCAGGGTATAGTGAATTATGGGATGAAAGGAAGGGGGTGGGACCAGTTCCCATGTATAGCAATGTGAAGCTGACTCTCACATATGGGAAGATCAGGGACCATAGAAAGGGGGTTGTTCACTATTATATATTTCTCTTTTTCCATTTTGATTCAATATAATACCCCATCCCAGCAGAAGGTGCCACCTATGTTCAGTGCATCTTCCCTAAGTATATCTCTTTGGAAACACTCACACACAGAAAAACCAGTTGTAAATCTTTTGGGTGATCTTAAATCCAGGTAAGTTGACAATGAATATTAACCAGAAAATGAGAAAGGAAAGAAAAGCATGGAGAGGGGAGAAAATAAGGGAAAAGTAGGGAAGGCAAGCAAAAGGAGGGGAGAGAGGGGAAGGAAAGGAAGAATAAGAAAGAGGAGGACAAGGAAAGTATAGTCTCCTTGCAGAACAGTGCACGTTTCTCTGACCTGACTGTCCTGATGGATCTCTCTAGTCTTTTGAATGAAATTTGGCACCTTGTACAGACCTTCTTTAATAGAGGCATGAAACCACACCCATTGACTTTAATTGTCATTTGTTAACGCTGCACATTTTCCTTCCCTTCAAGAGAATCATTATACTCATTTGTCTTTTGTGCACTCTGTATGAATTGTGTGTGTGTGTGTGTGTGTGTGTGTGTGTGTGTGTGTGTGTGTATGTGTGTGTGTGTGTTCATGTGTGTGAGTGCAAGTGAACACATGCCTGTCTTCCACATGGGGGTCAGTGGACAGCTTCAGTTGTCATTTGTAGCCTCCAACCTTGTTTGAGACAGGGTGTTGTGTTTGCTGCTGTGTCTATCAGATAGTGCTCCTGAATGTCTGGACATTCTCCTGTGTCTCTCTTCCATCTTAATGCATTAGCACTGGGATTAAAAATTGAGTTAATACATCAGCTTTACATGGGCACGTGGGATGTGAACCCAAGCTCCCACTTGTGTATAACAAGTGTTTTATTTACTCACTAAGCCATCTCCCCAGTCCTTTATCCTTAAATAGATTATTATCTGTACTAACAGATCCTGTCCTACCCCCTCAAAGAGACTATTATCCATATTAACAATACACAGCATACCACCATGGCTACAAAGAAAAGAGCTCAGCAGCAAAATTCTCAGCACTCAAGAGTCTGTGGCTTCCCAATAAACTGCTCAGTCTAATCAATTTTCTGAACATACAAAATGCCAAAGGGTAATTTTATCATGCACCACCTTGAAATCTTTATATATGTATAACTCTCATGAAGGTTCATTGTTATACTTTGAAAGTAAACTGTATGGGAACTAGATGGTACAAGCATAAGGCTAGCTAGAAATAACTACATAGCAATAGCTAAAGTTATTAAACATCATGTGTATGCACTCAAGTGTTTTTTTTTGTTTTTTTTT
>CABHPR010143193.1:45679-56316 GCA_902168415.1 Peromyscus melanophrys
ACTTGGTAGCCCAGGCTGGCCTCGAACTCACAGAGATCCGCCTGCCTCTGCCTCCCGAGTGCTGGGATTAAAGGCGTGCACCACCAACGCCCGGCTACACTCAAGTGTTTGTATAGGTGCATGTGTACATGGATATACACACAAATGGAGGTCAGAGGACAGCCACCAGTGTCGTTTTTCAAAATCCATTCATTTTTAACAGCATCTGTAACTGGTCAAGGGCTCACCTACTCATGTAGACCAGCTGTCCAGGGAGCTCATAGAGCTTCGACTCTATCTGTTCAGTGCTAAGATTACAGACATGCAACAACATGCCTGGTTTTTTTTTTTCTGTGGGTGCTAGGGATAGAAATTAGGCCTTATGTTTTCAGGCAAACACTATACTGAATGTATTATCTCTCAAACCCACAACTGCACAGATCTTAGTGCCTTTGGATATGGGAGAGTGGTGGTATGAGTGTGACTCTTCCTGCTCAGAAAGTTAGCATAATATAAGAACTCAATTCTATGGCTCATAGGAGCCAGTGAGCCAGAAGCAGGAACCTTCTTGAGAAGGGTCCTATTATTTTTATTGGCCAGATTTCTCAGAAGAAGAACATAATACTTGGAAAAAATCTTGATTCACAGAGTATGGACAAACTCCCATAGCTGCAGGGACTGAGATAGTCATATATAGGGAGGGATGTGAGCATAGAAAGTCCATGTTCTGATGTGGAGTGAAGAGCATAGCAGAGGGTGGTCAGGGCCTCAGTAAGGAGAAGGAAGATTAGTTATGTGTCTTTTCTCAAAGGAAACAGGTTGGAAAGCGCCAAGGCAAAGGTTAGGGAAACTCTCAGTTCACAACTCCACTACAAAACTCTGATCTTACCAGAGGCTGAACCATCCTGTTTTCACTGTTTATGTCTAATGAGTACTGACTTCAGTCTTCTGAGGTGAATATATACAAACTCATGATAGTGAACAGAAAAAAAAGATAGAAGAGATTGAGAGAGGAAGAAGGAATAGAGGAAGGAATATTGGAGGGTAAAGAGATGTGAGCGGAGTAGAGAGAGAAGACAGGATCAAGAAAAGAAGCAATGAAGGGAGGAAGGCGAGAAAAAAATTAGGGAATGAAGACAGGAATTTGAGTGCCAAATCTATAAACTGCTGGCTGTATACTGTAGGCCATATTTTTTCAAGGAACAGAGAGGAAACTTGTTTGTATGAGAAATCAGATGAGGTCACATGAAGCCTTCCTGGGGAGTTGAGCTTACCATTTTGGTGTGAGTAGTGGAATAAGACATCTCAGTGCTTTCATTTTCAACCCCTTTCTGCATCTTATAAAACCACTTCTTATATTCCATTCGGACCTGGAAGTTTGAATGAATAATTAGAAGCATGGCTCACACCTTGAACCTGGTTCAAGGAAACGGAATCTGTATAACATGGGATACAAAAGACATGAATGCTAAACCCTACTCTTACTGTTTTTCTGCATATATTTGAGTTTGTTAATTTTATTTAAATTCAATTTCTTCCATTATAAAAAGGAATCTATGTTAAATACCCAAAGGATTGGATGATGTTGCTAGTGGTGATAATGACACTGATGATGATAATGAAAATGGTGGTGATTAGTGTAACTGTATGATTGTGATACTGCTGAAGATGATGGCAGTCATGGTGATAATGAAGACGAGGATTGTCATAATGGTCATAATGATAATCATGAGAATGTTTGTGATAATAAAAATAATGCTAATGATCATAGTAGTCACAGTTAGGGTTGATAATGATGATGATTATGTAATATGGTGACAGTGACCAAAGTGATAGTTATGATGATGATGATGATGATGGTAGTAATATTGAGGATGGTGATCATCATAATTGTGGTAGTGTTAACACTGAAAAATATGATGATTGGTGGCAACGGTGATGAGAATGATGGCAATAATGAAGATGAAGATGGTTATAATAATTATAGTGGTGATAAGATGACTAGGATGATGATGTGATAGTGACGATAGTGAGCAAGACAATGATAGGATGGTGGTGGTGATGGTGGTGGAGATGAAGAGGCAAAGCATGATAAGAGTGTGGTAATGGTGGGAAAATTTACTGAAGAATAGATATATGTGAGGCACTTAAGTAGCTTAAATTTTAACTTTCACATGAATTCAATAGAAAATATCCATCTTTAATCTCTAATTAAGTTGATATAATCTAAGTCCTATGAAAGTAACAGTGTACATAAAAGTGCACCATACAATTCCATGATATGCCTTTCTAAAATAATTGTCATATTAAAAATATGATTTGAACTTTTTACTCCTCAATATTATTTCACAAAGACACCCACATTGCATTTTACTTCTGTTGAAATAATTAACTTAAAAAAGTTATAGATTGCCATGCATACTAGATCCATTAAGTATATAGTGATTCCTTCATTATTAGAAAGCTTACCAAGAGCAGACTAGCCTTAATAAAAAAAAACAAAAACTCTTGGAAGTGAATCAAGGTAGGGTAAGGGTTTTTAAAGTTAAAAGGCTGTAATTATATCACATCAGTTGCAGGCCAAGGGGCTGTTTTACAACCAAAAGGAAATAGGGGGCCTTTAATCTGTAAAACATCACACAAGACTCATATCTTCAGAGAAAACTTTTATTTGTCTATGATCATCTCCTAGCAGGGAAGGAGGAACCATTTGATCTGTAAAACACCTTGTAAGCATCTCTTATCAGAAGAGAGAAACTGTTTAATAACAAGCCTCCAGAGGGGAGGAGGTATGTAGTCAAGGTAACCTAACTTTTCCTAAGTCATTTCACTGTGAGGGAGGAGTACCAAACATAGAGGGGGCACAAAATATTGAAAAGGAATTAATGAAATACTATATTGATGGTACATTTGTATTATCACTTTAACTGTTGCTATTTACATTCAACAGCAAACAAACAAAAAGTTCACCAAAGATTGTTGTTAATAGAGATAAAATTATAATCAAAGTGACAGTCACAAAAAATGACATGTGCTCCTGAATTATAGTGTACTGTGTTATAGAAACCTAACCCTTCAAAATAAGACATTATAACACTTCCAGATGATAAGGTAGACTCAGAGAGAATAGACATCCTCCTCGAGGTCACAAAACAAACTATTAAATAGAAGAACTGAGGGTGAGGTGCATTGTGCCAGATATCCTAGTGTTACCCTATATAATACAACTCACAACAGGGGAACTACCCATCACCTCCCTGGTGAACTGAAATTTGATCATGAAGTTTGTTTTGAATATCAAAGGTGTGTAGAAATGATGATATCTATAACTGCTATGTATAACCTTTAAGATCTAAGGTGTGGTTTACATACATTCTCCTTCCCATTTATATGAGACAAATATTATCCCACGTTGTGTCCATAATGCCAGGCTAAATCACTGTCAAGTGAAAACTTTTTCATTTCATAAAGACTAATTCAACCAAGTGACAATTATATACAATGGACAAGAAAGAAATCCTAAATTTTTAAGCCACCATGGTTGAAAAATTGGTAAGAAAGTACCATTTATTAATGCACCATAGCCCACCTCATTTTGACATGCCCTTAAGAGGTATGCTTAGATGCTGACAAGATACAAAACACAATGTGTGAAATATATAGACAAAACTTGAAACTACCTTAAATAAATGAAGATTTCAAAATAAAAATGAGAAACTCCAAGAATGTGAGCAAGTGGTTTAAGATAATTTTGGTGCTAGGTTGTTAAGAGATGAGACAGCCTTACCTGGCGATTAAGCAGACAGTGTACCACAAATATCAAAACCCCCTGTAGGACATTGATGATGGTGAATAGATAGGCAATGATTAATCTCACTGTCTTCCCGAATTCAATGACCATAAAGAAGCCAATGCCCCAAGAACATCCCAATACAAATAGATGAACAATGGCTTTAAATGTCATCATCCTGGAAGAAAACAATGACAATAAAGTTATATACTGTTCATCAGACTTTCACTATATGTTTAGTTAGCATTGGTGGAAACCATATTTTTATGTGTTGTGTTACAGTATTTTGGAAATATTTGCTTATTAAAAAATGTATATCTGTCCTGTCTGCAAAATGTGCTGGGGTAATGGTGGTGCAGAACTTGTGTGAGTGACCAACCAATGATTAGTCCAACTTGAAGCTCACACCACAAGAGTGATCCCACACATGTTGCCTGGATGGCCAGGAACCAGAGGCAGGATGAGCCAGAGACCCCTGATAGAAACAAATATGATTGGCAAACAAAATAGTCAATGAAATGTTTCCTAATGATATTCTGTTATACTTATAGATTGGTGGCTAGCCAAATTGTCATCAGAGGGGCATCATGCAGCAACTAATGGGAGCCAGGGAAAACCTGAAGAAATAGGGGAGGAAGAATTGTAGGAGCCAGAGGGGTAGAGGATACCATGAGAACATGGCCCACAGAATCAAGTATGTGGAGCTCACAGGGGCTCCCAGAGACTGAAGCAATAAACTCAGACTCTGTACAGGTCTAAGCTAGGTCCTCTGCCTATACCTTATGTTGTGTAGCTTGGTGTTCTTGCAAGGGTCCCAACAGTGGGAGTGGTGTGGTGGTATTGTGTTCCCCAAAATATTGTGTACCCTAATAAACTTATCTGGGGCCAGGGCACAGAACAGCCACTAGATACAGAGACTAGAAAATGGTGTCACTCACACCTTTAATCCTAGCATTCCAGAGGCAAAAATCCCTCTGGATTTCTGTGAGTTCAAGGCCACATTGGAAACAGCCAGGCATGGTGACACACGCCTTTAATCCCAAGAAGTGAGCCTTTAATCCCAGGGAGTGATGGCTGAAAGCATAAAGATATATAAGGAGTGAGGACCAGAAACTAGAAGCATTTGGCTGGTTAATTAAGCTTTTAGGTTTTGAGAAGCACAGTTCAGCTGAGAGCCATTCAGGTATGAGGACACAGAGGCTTCCAATCTGAGGAAACAAGATCAGCTGAGAAATTGGCCAGGTGAGGTTAGCTGTGGCTTGTTCTGTCTCTCTGATCTTCCAGCGTTCACCCCAATAACTGGCCTCAGGTTTGATTTTATTAATAAGTACCATTAAGATTCATGCTACAGAGTGGAGTGTGTCTTACCCTTTACTTGCTCTTGGGACCCTTTTCCTCCTAGTGGGTTGCCTCACCCAGCTTTGATATGGGGGTTTGTGCCTAGTCTTATTGTAGCTTTTGAAGCCATGTTCAGTGGAAAACCCTGAGAGGCCTAATCTTTTTTTTTTTTTTTTTGGAAGGGAAATGGAAGGGTAATGGATCTGGGGAAAAGGAGATGGGGAGGAGGGACTGGGAGGAGAAGCAGGAGGGAAAACTTTAGTCAGGATATAATGTATGAAAGAAGAATAAAAGAAAAAATTATAGCAGCTCACACTTGAGGAATTTTGGTGTTTTTTTTTAAGATGTTGAAACAGTTAATGTCTATGGGAGTTTTTTATTTAGACTGCATGAATTTTCCATTATGAGAAGGCTGTGAGCCTATGAGAACAAGGAGTAGAAGGTAATGGTTTGAAAGTGAAGTGTTTGGGTATCAAGTTAATATGGATTGGAAATGTGATACATCAATTGTCTACTTAGTAGGAACTAAAATCACCTAAATGGTCTGCTTCTGAGAACACCTGTGAGGGAGTATTAAAATTAAGGTTGACATCTGGGAATGTCTGTGATGGATTGTCTTGATTACAGTAATTGAGGAAGGAAGCCCTACCCAACGTGGGCAGCATCATCTGCTGAGCTGGGACGCTGTCCTGTATAAAATGTAGAAAGGGATCTGTATATGTGCATGCACTCATCACCATATTCTTTTCATTTGTAGATGAAGTAAGGCCAGGTACTTCAAGATCTACTTGACCTCCCTATGATTGTGGACTATACACAGTTCAAGACCTGTGCGATAAAATAGGTCCTTTCTCCCTTAACATGTATTGGTCAAAAATTAAATAATAAAAATTTCTTTAGTACATAACTGAAGAAATACACTGGTTTATTTGAAATATAGAATTTTCTTACTTCTTCTATTCATTGTCCCTAATTATGACCAGGGAGTGGGTATGTTGTCTACATTTGTATGTTTTTATGTTTTTGCTTGATGGTCTGAGTATGGGAGCCAGGGCTTCATACATGTTAACCAAGACTCTTATCTATGAACCACAGCTACACCCATTACCATATTTTTTTCATCAAGGGTTTCTCCCCTAGAAAATGTTGCAATGGGAAGAGCTGATTCTGGTACATTCTTACTTGGTGTCCTGAAGAGTAGAAACTTCTTTATTGAGGGAAGAAAGTTTGCTTCTCAAAATCCATATAGTTTGAAAGTAGAACACCAGGTTTATCTGTGGGAATGGCATGAGAATATGCAATGTGATTTTCTTTTAGGCTCCCTTATTCATATAATACAAATTTGCTTGGATCTGAGACTCATTCTTCAAACAATTCATGCTCCGTAAGGATTTCATGGACATTCTCTGATGTATTATGTACAGCAAACAGTTGCCTTCATTTCTTGTTTAGTTTTCTGTATACATTGTATTCAAAACAGGACATTTTAACAGTAGAAAGATATTATTCATTCCTGACCTAGGCAAAAGGTATTAATTAAGAAGTTTCTAGAAAATAGGAAACCATCTTGTAGAAACAGAGTGGATGGATGTTCACTCAATATTTTCTGATAGTACAAATAAACTAATGAATCTAGAACTTTAAAAACAATCCATGGTGGACTGCTATATTATATATTTTAAATTGCAATAGAGGAACCAGAAAAAATAGAAGAGATGAAGGATGGGGGAAGGTGCTGGGGAATGCTGTCTTCTGTATATGACATGATTATTGTGCTCATGAACTCACAGCCATTGTGGTTATTCACACAAGACCCACATAAGATCAAGCCAGTAAAAACTCCAGCATGGATGAGGAAGGAACTCTTGAGGTTTCACCCCCACTAAGGAATGAGTGGCCTTGATAGGTAGAATAGGAAAGAGAGTTAACATTCCCCTTTTGTATATAGCCACTGATAGGCTAGGCCCCACACCCATGCACATATGGGCTGTATTAATTTGACTTAGTTGGATATGTTAAAATAAAAGAAGAAGAGGATGTCAACTTGTGGGGAAGAATCAAAGGGAAGAAATAGGTGGTAAATAGAAGCACAGTTCCTTGTATACTTACATAAAATTCTCAACAATAAAGTTGAAAAAAATCAGCTGAAGGGAGATAAGCAAATGAGGGGTAGATGAATGATGACAATATATTCAGGAACAAAGTCCTTTCAGACTGAGCTCTGGTTCCACATCCTCAATTCAGTTCCATTTAACAGATAACAAGTGCATTCTATTTTGGGCCAAGAGAGTGTAGGCACGTCCACTCATAACACTCACCTACCAAGATAATGGCTGCTACTGGACCCAAGAAGCTCCAGATGAATGCTCTGTGAATGCTGAGCCAGCAGCTGTGGACAGGAGATAAGAATTAGCTCTTTCTCACTATAGGATTTGAGCAAAGGCCCCAAAACATGATCTAACTCTGTGCAGAACAGTTATTTCCAAGCTAGATTTCAGATGAAGTTCTTGTCTGACACGAGCTGGGTGCACTAAGCATCAGCTTTCCCAAGTTTGAAGTAGGAAGTGGTCAAATATGGTAAAGATTAAATGACTGGAGAAGCAATGGGGTATTTAAAACTTAGTAGCTGTCATTTCTCTGAAGTTTTGAGTTATTAATTCTGGATCATATTCCTTCTCCACTAGACATTTGATAATTTCTCCAATATACACAAGATAATTTTTGGGATTTTTGAATGTTTCAAATATTTAAAACAATTTTTTGCAAAACATCTTAGGAAGATTGACTCTTTCTCTCTGTAAACATGGACAGTTCTCCATTTGTTCTAAACCTTTTTTTAATTGGTCATTCATGAAGTATCTCATCTGCAAGCTGTACTTAAGGCTAAGTGGGATGAAACATGTAAATTTGGGGGCAAAAGTCAGGACTCCTTGGATGTAGCTGTTATAATGACACTGGTAGAGATAATAAGACTGTCAAACCAATAGTTAACTCTAGGCTAACTCAACCAGCCAAAATTAAACAAATTTCATGTACAAAGTACTCTATTGAAGACTGTCACATTTTGTCATGGAAAATGCCAATAAATCTAGTGGAACTTTTTTCTAAATTGGGTCCTGGCATGGAACTATGAATCTGATAACTATAATATGCCACAGTCCATGTTTACAATACAGTAAATATCTGCTCTTAAGCTGTCTTCTTGCATTGAAAACTACAATCATGTAGCAAATGCAGTCATCAACTACTTATATTTTGTATGTAGAATTTTACTGGGATTCAGTTGCACTCCTTCCTTTGTATAGCATCAGTGGCTGCTTTTACCATAGAAATGTAATATAAGGTTATTGCTACAGAGACTAGTTGGTCTATAAACCTAAGATATTTAGTGTTTAGCCCTTTATTGAAACAATGTGCCTGCTCCCAATCTTGTCTACCATTCAGTCTCCAAGATCATTCTGATGAGTGGTGGGGTTTAAGATTCCTCACAGTGAGAAAAGGGTGGGGTTCAAGCTGAACACTAGGCATATCTCTCAGTTGAAAAGAATTAGTGTGTCATTTTGTCACAGGTTTATCAATGAAATAAAGAACTTCCATCATCATGGAGTTATATTGACAGACACACAAGCAGCAAACCAGCCTTTGGTACTTGGTATTTTTCTTCTCATTGTGTACTGTCATTCAGGGAATTGGTCTTAATATCTACCTACTGTTTGTGGTTCCTAGAAAACATAGTCAATGGGGACTTAGTGTGAGACTGTGGGATTGCTTTAGCCATTTCTTATTTTCATGAAGTTGGGTTCATATTTTTTTTATGTCTGTAGACTTGTTTGTGAATGGAGTTCTCATTTTACAAAAATTCTCAATGTGATCGAACACCAAATCTGCTGAGGATTTCCATTAGACTATGGGTTTAAGAATTAGAAAATCTGGAACAAAGGATATGGACCAATTGTGAGACTTCTCACCTTGCATGCACAAATACCTGGGTTCTACCATCACCATTGCACAAACTGGATGTGGGGCTGAAGGCCTGTCATTTAATCACCTAGGACTTAGAGCCAGGAGGATGGGGAGCTCAGGGACATCCTAGACTACACAGTGAGTTTCAGACCAATCTAGGATGCATGAGACCAGGTCTCAAACAAACCAAAATTCAGTAAATAAAACGGGATCTATTTGTCCAACAAATATATACATAATTATGGGCAACAAATGGCATCTACGAATGGACAACTTTTCATGTCATAGCTAGAATAAATGTTAACCAACAACAGCAAAACAAGACACTGAGAGCCAACACTATTGGGATTTGTAAGACAGTAACATGCAGACAGGCTGGTTTGAAGAACAATATAAAAAATAGGTTAGTTGTCCAATGAGAAGTTTGGTGTTGAAGTTACATTTGTACATTTCTACCTTGTACACTCTATACTTACTGGGTGTGTGTTCCATAATTTTCATGGCCAGCTATCGCAGACACAGCGACAATAAAGGCAGGGATTCCATAGCCTACAGGGTACATGAACCTCTTCTTGAATCTTCCTGAGCTGCTGTAGTTGGCCACTTTAAGATTCCTCACAGTGAGAAAAAGGTGTAGCCCTTCAAGAAACATCCACATGAATGAAGCCAAGTAGAGGTAGTGCAACATTCCTGCAATGAGGGAGCACAGCACCTATGAGAGAGAAAAGAGAGTGTGGGGCAGATGCAGGCTGTACCTGTTCAGTTCTTGGTATCTTCTTTTCACTGTGTGTTGGCCTGGGATCTCAACAGGATTCTCTAGCACTTTTCCTGGAGGGAGCCCCTTATGGTCATTGAAATTTACTTTCCACATGAATCAATAATTAGGTCAGAAAATGCCAAGATATTGTCAGAGCATGCCTCAGATTGGTAATTCACAAGGGTTTGTAGACCCATACTCCGTTGCCCTGGAACTTTAAACAGAACTCTATATCATTACTCTAGACTGCCCCCTGGAGGTCTTCTGTGGAATCTACCTGCAATTGTTTATGCTGGGTACTTTCATTGACACTCTTTCCATATTGGTTTTATTTTCCTTCCTAGCTGAATGTGTCTTAGATAAAAGGCAAAAAAAAAATGTTCATCATCAACTCTTGGTTGCAAGATCTGTGTTTAAAGAAAATGATAATGAGCCCTCAGAGAACAACATTTACTGCTTATTAGTGCTGCATAATAAAATAAATGTTCTCTCAGGATGAGATTTCATCACTTGCAGTAGATGGACACCCAAGTTTACACATCATAAATAAATAAGATGATAATAGAAATCAATATTAGAAAATTGAGCTTTAAAATACATGCCTGCTTTAAAATGCATGTGATCCATAAGTATCACAAATACTTTGCAGCTTGTACTGTAAAATTACTTCCCTGATCACTCTATGAAGTCAGATTCTAATATCAAAAACTGCCAAATATCATTTACAAAAGGAACATGAAAATATCCTCCTCTTTATGGGAAAATATTAACAAAATATATAAGCATAATAAATAAAAAATGAATAACATA
>CABHPR010143194.1:0-10411 GCA_902168415.1 Peromyscus melanophrys
ATGCTGAGCATTTAACTGCTCTTCTACCAGCTCTTCTAAAGCCTGGAGTTTCTCTGTTGTTAAAGGCCATTGCTGAACCCATACAGGCTTGTCTGTTGACCATTTTAAAGGTATAGCTGTTGGTGTTTTTGGAAGATTATCAGTTGTTGTGCCCTGTTTTTTTATAACATGGATGGCTGGTGACCAGTCATTAGAATAATATCTTCTACTATTTCTCTCAGAAACATGTACTAGTTTATGATTTGTTTCTGAGATTGGAGGGATATTTATCTGAGTATTCCATTGTTGTAACAAGTCTCGACCCCACAGATTCATGGCTATGTTAGCTACATATGGTTTTAATTTTGCTCTCTGTCCTTCTGGACCTATACATTCTAGCCATCTTGCACTCTGTTTCACTCGAGATATTGTCCCAATTCCTAACAGTTGAATGTTTACCTCTTGAAGAGGCCAAGTTGGATGCCAAAATTCTGGTGCAATTATGGTAATGTCCGCACCTGTGTCTACCAAACCAGACAACAAAACACCATTTATTTTTATTGTCAGTTTTGGTCTTTGTTCATTAATAGAAGTTTGCCAAAAAATTTTCTTTATGTTTTTTCCTGAATTTCCTATTCTATCTGTTTCATCATCCTGACCAACATGATTTATTCCAATAGGCATTTGGTTATTTAATCGCTTAGAGCAGGGATTTCCTCTACAATTGCTGGAAAGGTTTGAACTGGATTTACTGTGGGGGCCTGCCTGAGGCCCCTCTGGGAGTTTCCCGAAGTCCTAGGCAAAGGATTACCCTGTTTGTCCCTTGTTGATCTACACTCGTTTGTCCAGTGTTTTCCCTTACCACACCTTCTGCATACTCCAGAAGGAAGGGGCATTCTGTTGCTAGTGTTCTTTGAAGGAACATTCTTTCTAGAAATGACCTGTTTACAGTCCCTTTTTAAATGTCCTTGCTTTCCACATCCAAAACATCTAACATTTCTCAAACCCTTTGACATTGCTTCTCCTACCCACATATCATCCTGATCATGAGCCTCAACATTAACTGTATCTCTAATCCAATCTTCCAAAGGTGCAGATCTTGCCTTTAATGGCCTGATTATTCTTTTGCATGCTGCATTTGCGTTTTCAAAGGCCAAAGATTCAATTATTATCTGACTAGCCTCTAAATTCGGAACCATTCTCTGTACTGCTGAAGTTAATCTTTGTAAAAAGTCTGTGAAAGATTCTTTTGGGCCCTGTATAACCTTTGTGAATGATTGAGTTTTTTTTCCTGGTTCCTCAACTCTGTCCCATGCATTTAAGGCTGCGGTTCGACATAGAACTAGGATTTGGACATCATATAAACATTGTTCTTGTACTGAAACATACTGGCCTTCTCCAATAATCTGATCCTGGCAGACTTGTATTCCATTATCCCTCCATTGTCTTTCTAAATTTCTAGCCTCGTTGCTGAACCACATTTTCCACTGAAGATTTTGTCCAGGCTCAAGAACAGCCTGTGCTAGATCCCGCCAATCCTTTGGTAAAATCCTATTACAAGTTGACCAGGTGTTTAACATTTGTTTTACATATGGAGAATGCATGCCATAAGATGCTATTGCCTCCTTAAATCTTCGTAAGTCTAACATTTCAATTGGAATCCAAACATTTTGTTCATTCTCTTCACCAGGTAGCTGCTCTATGGTTACCGGATAAATTAAAGGTGATTGTGTGAAAACAGGTTTTCTTTCTGTAACCTTATGATTCAATTTTGAAACAACTTCACTGTTAATTTCGTCTGTCTGAATTTGAATTTCTCTATAATTCATTTTTACAGGTTTAACAGGTTTTTCTGAGACTGTTATCCTGGCACTTAAATTGACTATCTTTTTAAATTGTACAATGAGGATAAGAAAAGTAATAAGCTGAATAATTCGATCAATATTAATATTCTCATATAGTTGTTCCATTGTCAGAGTGCCTAAAATTTCAAACAAAGCCCAATTTTCTTCCACTGTACACATAAAGCCCATTTTTTTTTATGTAGAAAAAATTCTCTTTTAAATAGATATGTTAATTGACTTACCAAGTCTTCGTAGAACAGTAGAAATTCGAGGGAATTTCAAAACAGTCACCTGGTGTTCGAGGTGTGAATCCAGAGAAAGAGAGAGAGCAAAAAAGCATAGCCGCTTGACCCAAGTCAAGCCTTAGCTTTACAGGCAGGGGTCCTGTTCAGCAGGGCAGGCCTGAGTTGTTTGTAACACTAGCTTTAAGCAAGTAGCAACAGCTGCGGCTCATTCAGACCTAGGCCCGAGCTAGGGAGCCAGGCCACTCAGGCCGGAACCCGGACCTGCGGCCAAGCAAGCCAAGCGGTTTTTAATGGATTCTTGTCACGTTGGGCGCCAAATGTAGATGTAACCAACCGTCTTATAAATAAGAAACACAGAACCAATACAAAGAAGAAAGCCAAGAGGTCAGAGCTAAGAGCTAAAACCTTACCCTTCCTCCTGCAGTGATCCTACCTCTCCGAAGGAGCCGCTACTTCCTGTGTTAAAGTCTTTATATAGTCTCTGTTCTGCCTTCTCATTGGTTGTAAACCCAACCACAGGACTGCCTCATCACGGCCTGTTTGTATAGACCTCCAGGTGTTCTATGGTTGGTATTGAGATTAAAGGCATGTGTATACAATGCTGACTGTATCCCTGAACACACAGAGACTTACCTAGCTTTGTCTACCAAGTGCTGTGATCACAAGCGTATACCACCACTGCCCTGCTTTCCTATGGCTTGCTAATAGCTCTGACCCCCAGGCAACTTTATTTATTAACATACAATTAACATTTTGGTACAAAAGAAAAATATCACCATAATTTCTCATCAGCTACTTTATTTGTCTACATGTTAGATATCATTACACCTGTGCTTTTGTGTCTGGCTTGTGCATCTATTCTAATCAATAGCCTACACATTGTCTTATAGATGACAGGACTTTAGTGTTCTTCATGGGACACAAGATCTTCTGTGTCTATCATATTTTCTTCAGCCATTCATTATTTGGCAAGTAACACAACCTGACTGCAATTCCTAACCAATGTATAAAGTGCAGCAAAACTAAATCTAATAAGTGTGTGCATGTTGTCTTTGTTACCTCTGGTATAGTACTGAAGAGCGTTAAAGCTCCATTGTATAATAGTTACATTTTTTACTATTGAGGAATATCCAAAGAATCATTCAGAATATTTTCCTGATGGATATCCCATGAGCATTGCATTAAAAACCCACTCATTTTTATCACATATGAACACTAGCTTGTACTATTTTAAGAGTCTTTTCCATTGCTTCAGACTTTAATATAATGTAATCAGATTACATTCACGCCTCTTTCACAACTGTTCCATGTCATCCACCCTTCTCTGCCCACCCAACTGTGTGTCCTTGTCACTTGTACACCAGGTGGGCCTTGAATTCACAAAGAACTGTCCGTTTCTGTCAGAGTGCTGGGATTAAAGATGTGTTCCAGCTTTGTTTAAGGCTACCATGCCCAATTTGCACTGCTCAGATGCTCTTGGATATGTTGGCTTCCACTGTAGTGTGGTTTTCTAATGAGGGGAAAAAACTTAAAAACTTAAGGAAAACAGATTCGATTTTAGCATTTATCAGTTGTTAAAGTTTATCATTTGTAATGTTTTTATTCTATGAGGATAAAGCCAGGATCTATTTTTTCTCTACTATCTATATATAGAGGGTTTTCACAGTGAAGTTTTTCATGTTTGAATAAACCAACAGAAACATGCAAGAAAACACAGAAGAATTCAAATCATGAGAAATTAGAGCTTTCTAGGTGGTATCAGACATGTAAGAGTTCTTATTTAGGCTATAACAGACCATAAAAACTAAATTAGTTGTTTGAAAATAAGATCAAACAACATTTTTTTATGAATCCATAGGTGTTCTATGAGCTATGGACAAAAATATATTTGACTTCACATTTCTCATGCTCATAACAATTTCACAGTTTAGACAGTTCTGTTTCTGTTGAAAAAAGCACCACATACAGTAGACAATGAAACTCCCTCATTTTCCACATGTGTTATGCACAAAAATTCCAGGATAATGGCAAGAGAAGATTTTAGGTTAGACAGAACCTTCCTTATGTTCTATAAGCTACTCATCATGTTCAGAGACAACAAAATAAACTATAGGAAAACTCCATATGATAAAATGCCATTTGAGAAAGAGCAGCCCAAAGCCATTTAAAAAATTCCTTACTTTCTCCTAGACCATAATAACAGGACTTGTGTCACCATAGCAAAATGTATCAAAAATAATTAAACAAAGAAAACTACTAAGGATTTAGTATATAATTCATATTGAGAGTGATTCTAGATTATCACATTTAGAGCATAACCTCTAACAATCACTATGATCTGTTCTTTCAGGTTGACAACTAAGAACATCCACATGATTTTATCTCTTTATTTTGCCATTGAAGAAATCAATGGAAACCATCATGTTTTGCCCAATATTTCCCTGCTAGTTAAAGTTGAATGTAAACTATTGTCTGATCGAGGTAAAATCAGTTTATCCTCAAAAAGGGGTGATTATTTTCCTAACTACCACTGTGGAAACCAAAGAAGATACTTAGTGATACTTACAGGACCAATGTGGTTGCCATCTGCCATGCTTGGACCACTCCTGTACATTTCCAGAATTCCAGAGGTAAGGTGGGCTGGTTTAGATTTCATGAAACACTGTCTATTTTCATTCTAGTTTTCTTAGTTCCTTGGTAGATTGAAAGGTAGAAAATGAATTTATGTCTATTCTTGACTATAAAGTTCCAAGCATAAATGCTCAGATCCTTTAAAGAGTAAATGAGAGAACCTTATGGAAAAGAGAACAGAGAGACAGTGGTAGCATAAAGTATTTTGCTGGAAGAATAAGTGTAACTCTTCTTATTAAGAAAAATCATAAAAATTGGATTTTAATGAATATTTAATGTGATGGATAACAATTTTCCAATAAGGCCAGATTTTGTGAAACATACACAGATATTTGTGTACTTGATCTCCTTAAAGGATTTTTTTTTAAAAATTTTTAATGTCTTACAGCTTTACTATGGGCCATTTCATCCTCTCCTGAGTAACCATGAATACTTTCCTTCTCTGTACCAGATGGGTTTCAAGGATACATCTGTGGCTGTTGCCATGGTGTCTTTGATGACCTATTTCAGCTGGAAGTGGGTGGGACTGATCATTTCAGATGATGACCTAGGACTTCAACTTGCCTCTGAATTGAGAGAAGAAATGCAAAGAAGTAGCATCTGTTTAGCCTTTGTAACTATTATCACATATGACATAAAATTATTCTTTAAAAGTATTTTTGTATATTATAATCAGATCATGATGTCTACAGCAAAAGTTGTTGTCATATATGGAGACAAAGACTCTCATCTGCAAGTGAACTTAAGACTATGGCAGTCTATAAACATTCAGAGAATCTGGGTCACTACCTCACAATGGGATATGATTACAAGTAATGGAAAATTGCTCTTCAACTCCTTACATGGGACTCTCAGCTTTTCACATCATTATTCTGAGATAGCTGGTTTTAAAAAATTTATTCAGACAGTGCACCCTTCCAACTACAGTAATACTGTTTCTCTTGCTAAATTATGGTGGCTATATTTTAATTGTTCTTTGTCATCATCTAATTGTAAAAAACTGAAAAACTGTTCAGGAAAAATGCTACCAGAGTGGTTATCCATGCACCAGTTTGAAGTGTCCATGAGCGACACAAGTTACAACCTATATAACGCTGTGTATGCTGTGGCCCACTCACTCCATGAGTTACTCTTGCAGCAGGTAGATACACAGTCAAAGAATACTGGGAAGGGACTGGAATTTGACTCCTTGCAGGTAATGTATCTTTATTTAAATAGATAACCCAAAGACACTATAGCCATAGATAACAATGTATCCTTGATAAACATCTGGCACAGATAAGGAAATTGTTCATGAATACTTAAGAAAGAATGAAGCAGCACATATTAATGATGTTCAATATTAAAAAATAGAAAAAAACTTGAATAATATGATGTTCAATAAAGTCTTTGAAATGAACTTCTTAAAATCAACACTTGGTTCTAAAACCAAATATCTAAGAACATTTCTCCCAAACTGGTAGATTTGTTTATTCTTTCATGGCCTTTAAGGCAAAGCACATTAGTGGTATAAATTATGATCCAGCCAACCCTGGCAAAGAAGTCAGTACCATGGAATGAAAGAAAATGGCCCCCATGGAGACTGACACTATTAGGAAGTGTGGCTTTGTTGGAGTAGGAGGAAGTGGATCACAGTGGGGATGGGCTTTGAGTTCTCCTATGTTCAAACTATGCACAATGTGGCACTCAGTTCACTTCCTGTTACCTGTGGATCAAGAAGTAGAACTCTCAGCTCCTTCTCCAGCACTATGCCTGCATGCATGCTATCTGCCATGATGATAATGGACTAAACTTCTGAACTGTAAGCTAGGCCCAATTAAATGTTTTCTTTAAAAGAGTTGCCTTGGTCATAGTGTCTAGTCACAACAATAGAAACCCTTATAAAGGCAGCATTTGACAGTTGAAGCCAATAATATTGTCCAGAATATGACTACCATATAGAAATATCATGTATTTAATAGCTGGGGAAAAATTTGGGCTTTCTTAGGAAATTTTTTTTTGTTTTGGTTTTTTTGAGACAGGGTTTCTCTGTGTAGTTTTGGAGCCTGTCCTGGAACTTGCTCTGCAGATGAGGCTGGCCTCAAACTCACAGAGATCCATCTGCCTCTGCCTCCTGAGTGCTGGGATTAAAGGCATGCGCCACCACTGCCTGGCAAATGAAATATTTTTTTTTACTAATTTATTTTCATGCATTGTATTATTTGTGTATTTGTCTAAAAATTATTAAATAGAACCAAGAAAATGCCTGGTAATTTAAGTGGTGCAACTGCTGGTTATCAGTGTAACAAATAGTTCCCAATTGAAATCAAGTCCTTCTTCCACTGACTTAGGACCTCAATTTTAGCTGCTGTAAGATAATACTGACAGCAGAAAGAAGTGGAGCATATCATGAATTGTGTATTTTTTGGAGCATTAACGCTAGTGAAAAAACTGATATGTCTAAATCTTAATAATGATATTTTACTTCTACATGAATTGTTATCTCCTTTCATTAAGTTAAGGATTCCCAATAAAGTTATATTTTGGATACAATTTAAAATCAGAGGAAATCTACATTTCATATTTTCTGTCCTGATGTATAGGCATAGTTCAAACTAAAATAATAAATGTGTTTTAGGTTGTCCCTTTCCTGAAGAACATCCAATTTGTTAATCCTGCTGGAGACTTAGTGAACATGAATCAGATGGCCAACCTAGATACAGAGTATGACATTTTCTACACTGGAAATTTTCTACAAAGTTTTGGACATAAGGTGAAAATAGGCAAGTTTTCCCAATACTTGCCACATCCACAACAATTGCTTATGTCTGATGAAATGATAGAGTGGGCTACAGATATTAGAGAGGTATGTTAGACTTAACTTTAATACTCTACATGTAACAGAGAAAACTTAATCTTTTGATGGTCTTGTTTTTCTTGAGGGGATATGCATTTTAATGTTTAGCCATTTATTCATGAACCTAAATTTCCTTTAATGATTTGCTATCTTTCTAAGAGTTTTATAGACAAATATGTGTGTATATGTGCATATATAAAATGGATACTTTATAATATATAAATCCAAAACTTCAGAATAAAAATCTCAAACTACACTTAAATGTTGCATTACAATTTAATTTGTGTTTGTAAAAGGAGTTTTTACAGTGGTATTATGTTGTAAGTCCCGTGTAGCAATTAACTAAATTGCCAATGCATGTGTGGTTTTTCTTAGACTCCACCTTCAATATGCAGTACACCTTGCAGTCCAGGATTTAGAAAATCCCTTCAAGATGGACAGGCTGTCTGTTGCTTTGACTGTACCCCCTGTCCAGAGAATGAAATTTCCAACATGACAGGTAAGTACGCATTTTACTAAAAACTTCATGGAATTAATTAATTTCTCCCATTATTGTATAATTCACAGAAAGGACTTTATTGGAAATTAAATGTTTGATATCATCTTTAAACTAAAAAAAAAATTCTGCTTCTTGTAATAACACATACACACACACACACACACACACACACACACACAGTCATGTTTGTTTCTCAACCTGTAGGTTTGACTCCATGTGGAAGCACTGCAAATAATAGTTTATTCTGCAAACTGCCTTAGACTACTAAACTATAGCATTTATCCACAGCCTGGAGTTCAGGATTTGAGAATACATTGCATCTGTTTTTTGTCTTTCTCAAGACATGAAACTGAACACCTATGATTTTGAAGTCATGAGCTTTGTGACAAGGTGTAGATGCTCAGGGATGCTGCATTCTTTTTGAAAAATATGTGTTTTGTAATGTGAGCTATGGAATATGATGCTGTCACTCAGTGGGTTGTACTTTCAATTGCACTCTGGTTCACTGTGGAATTTGGAAACCCACATATAGAATTATGAATTAATGCTTTCATTATAATGTTGGGAAATTAATATGTACATGGACATTTGAAATAAATAGGTGATAATATATTCATTAGTACAAAATCCAATGGAATCTGTGAAAGCGAAGTTAATTTTAATGTACCAAGCAACTAATGAATGGAAATATCTTCTGTTGGAGTAATGAAATATAGAAAAATATAAACATAGTTTTATTTCATCCTCAGATCACTGTGAGACTGGGAGTAATGGTTTGAACATTGAAAAATTGGAAATTTGATAAGGGTGTGGAGTTCAGATAAAGAAAATTTGTACTGAAATTTCAATATTTGTGGTTAAAGATCACAGTGAATAATGCAAGTAAATAAAATATTTTAATGGCATACTTTATACGAAAAATGTATTAAATTCATGGATGAAACTATGGCAGGAAAATCAAACACAAATTGAGAGTAATATTTATTGTCATAGTGCTGGTTGTACCAGGAGATTCTACAAAGAAACCTTTTAAGTTCTGCTTACTCTTTTATGACTATAAGGAAAAGTTTGAAAGTATAGCGTTTTACCCCAACTGGATCAGGCCCTCTGAATGGGTGAGACAGTTGATTGGTTTGATCTGTTTGGGAGGCATCCAGGCAGTGGGACCGGGTCCTGTGCTCATTGCATGAGTTAGCTGTTTGAAACCTGGGGCTTATGCAGGGTCCCTTGGCTCGGCCTGGGAGGAGGGAACTGGCCCTGCCTGGACTGAATCTGCCAGGTTCATCTCAGTCCTGGGGGAGGCTTTGCCCTGGAGGAGGTGGAAATGGGGGGTGAGCTGGAGGGAAGGGGAGGGGAGCAGGAGGGGGGAGAACAAGGGAATCCGTGGCAGATATGTAGAACTGAATGGTATTGTAAAATAAAATAAAATAAAATAAGGAAAAAAAATAAAACTCTGAATAATTATAAAATCATTAAAAACTTGATTTTTAAAAAATAATTCTGCCTGCCAGTTTAGATAAGGCCCTATAGAAAATTGGGAGACTATGGACATGACTGAAATAGAATGTGCTTTCCTGGATGGAAAGACACAACACTAGAATTGTCTTCACTTATCAGTCTTATCAGTTGAGACAATGAGATTGAAAGAAACCTACCTATATTATGGTGACAATAACAAAAATGCACATGGAGGATCATCTTTATCCTGTCCAGTACTAAAGTCACATATATCTCCTTGAGAAATGCAGAGTTACCTTGCTTGTGATGATTTTTTAGTAAATAATACACCCCTGCAATAATTGACAGTCAAATATTATAGATGAAAGTAATACTGGTAAATACTGTGTCCTACCACAGTTTATTGCAGATAGGGGTAGCTGGCTCCAGGGTTGTGAATAGAAAACCTCAATGTAGTTAGGGATTAGGAAAAATACCTTTCTATCTGATGACTAGGCCTTTTCTATCTGAGGGTATTTAGAAATAAGTTTCTATCTATCTCATTGGTAAAAATAAAGAAACATACATGCCTTCTGATAATAACTTTCTCTTTTATTTCATCTTAAGGATGGTCACTGACTCTTTCTGTCTCTACACAGCTACATACCTCCACACTGCTGCGTACAGCTACGCATCTTTATATACATACATTTTTCACATGGCTGCACATCTTTCTTTTAAATACATTTCTCTTCTACATCTCTTTTCTATATAGCTTCATTTTCCTTGCTTCCACATAATTACAAATCTCCACATAGCCACAGCTAAACGTATCATTTACATAGATCTCTCACCATACAACGCAGTTCCTAGGCACAGCTCTCTATGTATCAGCAGCTCTTTCACATAGCGCTCGCTCTCTCTCTCTCTCTCTCTCTCT